>LUCH01000891.1:115950-154419 GCA_013368495.1 Paragonimus heterotremus | reverse complement strand
TGGTCTCCAAGTAACACAGTGCTTTTTTCTGTGTTGAAATGCGGTGCTCGAAATAATGAATGAAATAATGAATTTGCTTCTTCTTAATTAGTTAACTTGATCCTTACTGTTTTACTCTTGTTCTTAACCTAATACTTATGAGGAAAATTTTCGAGGATGCCCAGGCCGCTCTGCGAACCATAAGTAACCGCTCCTTCCAGTCAAAACGGTGCGACCCGCTGGTCAGGACATAGTGATAAACCGTCCCACAGTTGAAAAGACTATTAGACGTCGAGTAACATCTTTGACTAAGGCATTTGACGGCGGATTCTATATTTCGTTGATCAATTCGAACGGTTGAGTTGGCCGAACAACAGTAAAAAACAGTTACGCAAGTCAGTCCCTAAGCGATAAACTTGACCATGCTAATTTCCTGCTACGTACGTTAGCAGAAGCAACCCGTTCCTTGAATCGGTCCAAAGATCCTCTCGGAGTTGTATATTGTCGACGAGATACTGCTATGAGTTACATATTTTTTGTCGACATCTCACGCCACATCCGTCTACCTGTGTGACCAGACAAAATCGTACCAGTCCATTCGATTGTACGCCCCTCTAATTCGTACGGTCTTATAGTCTAGTTCACTTTTGTTTGAAACTCTTTTAGCCTCCCGTTGCTTCATATGATTTCAGTAACTGATAAATAGGAGTAATTGGGCGTTTAGCGACCTTACCAGAAAGACCTCTTCTTTTCAATTCATTAGTTTATTATTTTTCTCTTTTGTTTATTCTCATCACCTTAAGACCGGTACCCATTGCTTATTTTTGCTGACCCTTTTTAACAGTGTTAATAATGTATTGGACAATTGACGTATTTCAGCGGATCCATTTTGAGTAAACTGGTAAAAGTTGCTTGGTCCTTAATTGAATGAAATTCGTCATTTGCATTTTCATGGTTTGCCCACAGTCTACGGGCTGCCAGCGAATCAAGATGACACACGGTAATAGCCGATTTGATTTTAAAAGGTCCAACATGAAAATACCCCTGACACTGGTATAACATCCGTCTTTCTTTTTGACGTCCCTGTGTGCGCCGTAGCATCCTACTGTTACGCAACCTAATCAATTCACCTTACGGATGTTTATAGGATGTTTCTTTTGACAAGCGCTGTTCGCCGAACATTGCTCTAGTACGGTGATAATACCACATGAACAGTGATGATTTTCGATGATATCTGTTGGAAAGAGATGCCTTCCTTGTACAAAATAGCTTTACTTCTTAGGCTAAAATGGTTCTGATACGTCTTACACACGTTTGCCGACTTTCGCCTTGTTTGTGCTCCGTAGGTCTGGTTGTAGAAGGCAACACGATGGATGACCCACGATTCAGCATAGAGATGTATTCGGCCTCATGGCTTTTCTCGACTGAGGTCCAAAAGATAAGGTATGCATTAGTGGATATAAACAAACGCTAATGTTAGTGGCGTAACTGCCGTGATTGTTGTCGTGGGGCTCTTCATTTGCCGTTACACCTGCTCCCGTGTAAAAAGAGGGCTTATCGCGCAATTTCAAAACAAACGATAAAGTGTGCCAAAATCTTGACGTACAAGAAGATTTCATTTCATTTTTTCATCTCCGTAAAGGCTTTTCCCTTTTGCTTACCACTTTTATCAACTGGGGTATTTTGGTAATTCTGCTTTAAAAACTCAGACCCGTGTGCAATTATAAGTTATGTTCCGCCGTATAAATTTAGAGATAACCTGTCTCTTAACAATACTTTTCTTACCACCAAACTGTGTCAATGGCATACAACCATCGTAGCTTGGCAAAATGTGATGTGGTTTGCCCTTATCATTTCAATTAAACATTTAGCACATCCACTAAGCGCATCTTCCCAGAATATATTTTTTCTGTTAATACACTTACTCTCTCACTTATCTGCTTGATCAACCTATGAGCGCCATAGCGTTTCTATAGAGCTGTGATAAGGACTAGAGACGGCCTAATACAAAGCGTCAGTTGCTGAACAATGTGTTCACATCCTTGTAGTGTAAGATATATAAGTTAGACCGCTGTCTTGTCGAATAGCTTCATGCCGTCCTAGAAGAATGCCGTTTGACATTAAACGTTTTGACCAAATATTCTGACTTTACGAGTATGAATATTTTTCACAACCTAACCTGACTAATTATCTCATTGTAAGATCTAAAAATGACCCATATAATTATCAGGCGTCCGTCGTTAGTGTTGGACACAACACACTTTCCACATTTGAATATCATCAGCTGTATCTTCATTTATCGGACCCATCCGGGCTATTTTGTTTCTTCATCATTGCAGAAAACAAAATGTTATGGGCAGATTGAGTGACAATCATTTTCAGCTCACGATAGCCGATGTTGCACCCGTTGTTGGTTCACTGAACCAGGTTTTTTCACTTCCACGTTTTAATTATAGAGTTTAAGCGCAGAATTGATCTCTGAAGCACTTGTTGCATTGAGGGCTAATCTTCCGTCTCACTCCAATGAAACTCATCATCATAATAACAGCCATAAGCCTGACCAGAAGGTACTGTGGCTCAGGCCACCACTTCAACAAAACGAATCACTGTCCTGTGTTCCAAAGCTATATGGTGTTCCCTGGTTTAGTTGAGTAGCGTGTAATGATACCTTTAGGCCGCTGCAGCTCTTTGGCACTTCCTCACGAGGTGACTCTAAAAATCGAGCGAAAAGGAAGGTTCAGCCACATGATAATATTTTTTTCCCCAGACTGTCTTAACAGTAACTAGACAACAGTAATATTGATTTGAGTATAGCGTGTACCCAACTTTCAGGATATCTGCCGTCCATGTAGCTATCCTATGCTCGATTGGCCTTTCAGCCTCACAGTATTGTAGCAATTTGAGATGGTCGCATAATTTTTTGGTGGCTATCTTTTAAATGTTTTTTCACAATTCATTTTTGTAGAAGTTGCTGAAAATGGAATTCAGCATACTGTTTTTCGAATGAATCTTGTAATTTGTTAAGAAAATCCCATGGTACTAACTTAATGATAACAGAGATTGTTAGAAGGCACATTGGTTTCAAAACTCCTTCACTCAACGTATTATCCCCTAAAAATGTGCACATCTCAAAGTTTAACGTGTCCTACAATTGGCCCGTGGTACTTTTCTTACGGATTAATGCCCACTGTATTCCATAGGTGTTGACCCTATTAATCACGTTTCTTAATTTTGCTGCGAAATTCATCAATTGTATTCCATTTATGAGTTCTGCGCAGTTTGCTTTCCAGTTATATCTAAATCCTTCATTCATTTATACGTATATTGTGTTTTTAAGTTAATAGACATGGGTTGGGATACTTTTCATAGGCGTAGCTCAAATTCCATATCAGCCGTACGGCAAAGCCTTACCATGATCGTGGTTGAAACTACCTCATGAACTCACGGCTGCTGGAAGCTAATTTATCACAATCAGTTTGACCGTTAGGAAGTAAACTTCAAATATTAAGCCTTACGTCATCAAACTACCGTTCCATTATGTCGTGTCATCGTTTCCATCTTTTTGTTAGTGTCCCAAATGAAACCGTCAGTTTTATGTGCCTAATGAATGACAGCAAGAACAGCAATGTTTCGTAATGCCTCAGCTATCTTGTTGATGACGCCTTATTTTCACTTACATGCCGGTTGTTTGTTCGCAAGGTGTAGGCGTCTTGATGTTGTATGTTTGAATATAGACGTAGCTAATTTTAGTAGTTAGGTCCACTCCCCCCTTCTTTTTTATTCCCTTTCCGTGTAGGTTTTTCCTTCATAGTTGTGTGGCAGTTAAGCGTCAGTGTGAACCACTGATGTATTGCTGTCTATGATGATGATCATGATGTTTTTGACAGCCGGAACACAAAATTGCTTTGTTTTTGTGGCATATTAGGTTATATCTCACTTAGTAGCATTACATCATTGGTTCGTGCCGAGGATTGTCTGTTGCGTACCAAGTCATTGGATTCAATCGTTTACTGGCTCCATTAATCTAGGAACTACAGGTCATTGAGTTTCAACAAAACTTCCTCAGCACTTTCTAGGTCAGTGTGAAATGTCTGACTTGAGGAATACGTATTATTGCTTTTCTTATTCCAGACTTAATGAATGGCGCCACACTGATAACTAGAGCTACCTGTTGCTTTTGTTTTTGAAGGATTTTTCAAAACCACCGTTCTACTCCTCGCAAGATAAATCCTAGATCGGTTGCAATAAGTGCATTACCCACCGTTTTTCCGTTTAGCTTGATTCGGCGCGAGTTTATGGGCTTTGTGAAACATACCGCCTTTCTCGATTACCGTGCACTGGATGGCGTTTGTCTTTAAGCAGTATGACTGGGGGTATTTATCAGTAAGGTTCAAACAACTCCAGCTGCTCAAGCTTCAAAATTTTCTCAGTTAGACGATTAACTTATGCTGTGGGAATTTCAGTCAACTTTTCGCAACTCCGGATACTGTTTATTGGATTCACATCATACTTAAGCGAGTTACGCTATAACTAATGACGGATTGTCAATGAGAATTGAAAGCAGCCACAACCAAGCTAGGAATGGCAGGTTGTGTCCCTCACCCTCAGTAAAGGCCTATGTTTGGACGCACCACTGAAGATGAGTAACCGCATTCAGAAACCTAACTGCTCTTTTCTTTTTTTAGTCGTATATAAGTTCACGGTTATTAATTAAACCAGATAGTAGAAACCACCTGTCTTGTAGAGGCTACCCTTTATTTCATATAGTAATAAGCTACTCGCTTGTGACCACTTGCTGCTCACAAGGTTTGGGTACCCTAATTCTTGTCTGTTTGGAATTTCGTGCACTACTCCACCCTTCCCTTCAAAAAACGACAGTTTTGGTTAGGATTGTTTTACATTAGGTGTTTTGACCTTAACGTTAAATTTATAATGGTATTTCTTAAATCAGAGCGCTAGTAATGATGGTGTAGGACTCTCTTTCTGGCATGCTGGGCTTATATCGTCATTGTTTTGCGGTGCTTCTGTGCCACTGTGTCATCTGGCCTTTCTGCTTTTCCTTACTGTTGCCTACGGTTTACCATAGGATTGACGATAGAGGACTTCGAAATTACGAATGCGTGTAATACAGTGGCGACGTACTGCTTTATTTACTCCAAGTCAATAGACGTTTAACTATATCTAACGGCACTATCAAATTAGCGCTCAATGGTATCAGCTGCGGTTGCTGATCATCCAGTCGCAGGTTCACAAACCGACCGCTTTACTTACCTCTTCCTACGTTTTGGAAAATCTACAGTATCCAACCCGTATGCAATCGAGTTATTTTGCATCGCACCACATGCCTAAAACCTCAATAGATCACTCCCAATTAATCTCTGTGACTTTGAAATACTGTCCCTAACCACTTAGTTGAAGCAGTATATTTGTTTCGACACAGAAGAGTGAACAGCCAAGCCAAATGGGACTACATCATCTTATGCATTGTGGTGAACTTTTGAGAAGAGTCTACTTTAGTTCGGTTGTTATAGCAATCATATTCCCAGTCGCAATGTACCTACTCGTGCTCTTCTTCTTAGTTGTGTTTCAGCCTTCAGTCTTGTTGTTTAGTTTGCATCTTTCATAAACTTTTACGATTCGATCTGTTCGACACCAGTTTTGCACATTACCTGCCGAAAGTGTCCCGTCGTCAATCGAAATACAATAGAGTGATTGTTGTGAAGTTCATTTCCGAGTTCCGAACACAACAGTTCGCTGTAAATTTATACGATAGCTCAACATATAAAAACGCCCACCGTTATGTAAAATGGGCTCGCGAACAAGCCTGCTTACTGGCCGATCATCGGCTTATTTCGTGCTAACCGGAAAAGCGAATTAGCAGGCTATCATTTTGTCCAATACAGGCAAAGTAGAACATTGGATTGACACCACCTTGATGCTCGAAAATACCTCATTGAGACAGTTAATATTGCGCTATTCTTAATTCAAGTCAAGTCGAGTATTTTTTCACGTGTCTTAAATGGTAAACACGTAACCTTTCTCCGACTCGTCGGCAGCATTAAAAAAAAACAATTGCTTTCATCTTCACAGCGAGGTTGTTTGTTGTGGGATTAGAAGTAACTATAAACACTGGATACTTGGGTAATCAACAATTCGTATCAGAAAAGAATTGGTTATATGCAACCTACAGGTTTCAAAATTGGGATTGACGTGCTTTAGAAGGATACTAAACGGCGAATCCAAGGAGAATATCACTTAAACGACGGTTACATATGGGGTTCAGATAAAAGCGGCAAAATCTTTGTTGAACATATGATGAAAAATTATTGGGTAATGGCACGGCCATTAGATTTCAGAAAAACCTCCTGAGCTGTTTGATGCCAAACCCAACATTCCTTTCGGAAGTTCATACAGTAAGTATAGGATAAGCTAACGTGTAGCCTGACTGCCGATCGTATGGCTTGTTTGACGGCGAAAGTTAGAGAAATGGCGATCGCTTTTGCTTCAGAGAATACTGACAGACTCTTCAAGGTTATTCGTGCTACTGGTTCAAAGTGAATGTCTCAGTGAAGCTATCAACAAAGCAGACGGCTTACTGGTCCATAAAAAGTCTAAAAGGCTAGAAATCTGGGCGGAATACTTTGAGGGTCAATTTAGCTGACGTCCTGCTTTTCCTGCCTGGCTAACAAAAACTTGTAATGTAGCATCACCCACTAATACTTAGGTCCACAATGGCATTTCTGCTGTCAAACGTAATAGGACTGGTGGCCCAGGTGATCTCACGCCGACGCTTTCCGGAGAAGGTAAAGGGGCGTTAGTTTTAACTTTGATTCGACTGTTTCCATTTGTATGGATGACCGAGACCATTACCGTATGCTGGGGTCACTGGACAAAAGTTTCCATATTCAAGAAAGGTATCACTGGGTTCGTGCAAAAACCATAAGGAAATTAGTTTGACCTCAGTCATTACTAGGGTTCTGGCATCCGTTATACTTTGTCGACTCACTGCAACTCGGGAGCAAACGTTATGGAAGAACAGGTAGGATTTCGCCCTAGGCAGGAATGTGTAGATCATTGTTCTACTCTTCGTCAAATTCCGGAGCAGCGTCATGTGTACCACCGGCCAACCATTGCCACATTTCTCGACTTTAACTGTACATTCGATCTAGTGGATCGATCGACACTTTCAGATTCGCCTAGACACAGAGGTGTACCGACCAATTATGTGAACACATTATGGGTATTTTGTTCTCGTACTTTAGCTCAAGTTAGGCTCTACGATGAACTGTGCAACAGTTTAAGCATCAGGAGCGGCGTACTTCAAAACTGTCCACTTTCACCATTTTTGTTTAACTTCGTCATAGATGAAATAATGAAGGGCTTTTTGTAACACCCACAAGGTGCCGGCGTGAATCTCCTATCTGGCGGAATACTGACTGATCTTGATTATGCTGACGACATCCACTAAGCAGTATAGACAACTCTAGACGCGATTTGACGTACTGCCATGTACTTCGGGACGCACTCTGCAGCCTCAAGTTGCAAAGTGCTTCCGCATGATTACTCTGATTACGTGGATTTAACGTTGCATGATGAAGTTGTGGAGGCTGTTAAACGGTTTTTATACTTAGGGGGTTGCATCCTTATTGTGGGGGGAAAAGTAAGGAATGAATTAGAAGTGTCTGCCTCTAAGTTTAGGACGATATTCGCTAATCTCAAACACCGCTGACGACAAAGTGTTATCTCTCTGAGGATTCGGAGCTATGTTATTTTACGATAGCGAAACATAACCGTTCATGGTAGAAGAAGTGAACCGTCTCCAGGTAGTTGACAACTGATTTCTGCGTTCGATCGCTCCCATCGGGTCGGGCCAATGTGTAAGCATCGAAGAGGTTTGGATGCGGGTGTTTGACACTGATTGTCAAACGAGTTCTTTTGTTCACTCCTCGTATCTGCACAGACTTGAGGGGTTCGGTCATGTACTAAGGATGCAGTCTAGTCACCTTCCACACCTAGCATTCTTTGCCGACGTTGTGGCTGACTGGCGTAAGATGCGAGGTGGACAGATGGTGACCTCTCGTAGACTAATGAAATCGTTCACGAAGGGGTTTGTCACTGTAGGTCGATCTCGCCTGCCGGGTTGAGACCCTCGCTACTCACAGATTCGGTGGCTGGAGACGTTAGGTGAGGGGGCGGCCGATCAGGTTCTATGGTGTGAATGTTGTCGTTGTTTGTCCGAGTTATCTGTGAAGTGAGTGCACTTAATGACGCAGGGCAGTGAAAGCCGTAAGGAAGCTGTCTCGCTGATGACGCCTTACTCTTACTTACAGCTGGGTTATTTGTTTACAAGTTGCAAGCACTTTTATGCTAAGTGTTTGTATATGGACATAGATATTTTTGGTTAAGCCTTTTCCCTTTTTCCTTCTTCCTGGCCCGCGCTTGTTGTTTCCTTCATGGTTGTATGGCAGTTAAGAATAAGTGAGAGCCACTGGTGTACTACTGTCTATGATGACGGTGTTGATGATAATGTCACAGTCATTGAGAATGTCTATGTGCGCTGACAGAGAGATAGTTTGGACTACACGAGATCGGAAAGGGCTTGAAATGCAACTTACGAGGGCTTTGTCTTTTAATTTTTGTGAAAACATTATTCTTACAAATGACCACACTAATCTGTGGCTCAGTGTTGTAATTGATATTTTTACAAACTGATCTAGCAGGAGCATTCAGGGACCTGAAGTAACGTATAAACGTTTGGGAAAGCTGTTAATAAGTGAAGCATTTTTTTCATCTACTCCGTCACAACGCGGTTGCTGTCACTCGTGGACTGGTTGCTGTTGCTCCAACTAAGAAATAAATATTCACGCACTTGTTCATGCTGCGTCATAATGAGTACATGTTAGACCGGCTGGCTTTTTCTGTCAGTCTATCCTATAGAGGGAAAAAGTGTGAATAACTACTCAACGTGGACTCAGAAAGCAATGTCTTCAATGTAGTTTAATGTAACGAACTGATTGAGAATGAGCTTATATCTTATTTAGGTTAAAAAGGAAACTAGGACAGTAATCGTAATATGAAAGATGTTGTACTTTTCGATCAGCGGCTCACACGTTTGTCCGTCAAGGTGGTTAAAAGGGGACTGTTGGACAGTCAATCCTCCGTTGTGGAGTCGTTGAATGTCAGGCTATTGCGAAATAGAGACAGTTGGCCTCTGTGGATGAAAATGCTTTTATAGCATAAGTGACATACGAATAGTCTTGCATTGACGATCCAGCCTGGATGGAACTGTTTGGACAAAACATGTTGTAATGGACCGTGGCTGGCGCTAAAAGTGAATGCGAATCAGTGAACTTATGATAAGACGTGAAATTTAGTGTCATTATTTATGAAACTAACTCCACGAGTGTGCATGTGGTCGATCGAAATTTGCGTGTATTCTTCGTGTAGGCGTAATGCAAATGATCAGCAACTGGTATTTTTGCACTGTGTGATGCGTTATATTAAGAATCATGAAACCCCCAGTCAAATTATGTGCACTTTATAGGAGAGCAGAGACAATCCATTATATTTCTTATTTTCGCCATATCAGACAACAGAGAAGGTAGGCGTAAAAGAATCATCACCGAAAAAAGTTGACAGCTGTTACCATTATTTCCTTATAAAAAATTGTCAAGTGGGTTTCCTCGTTACTTATAAGCGTTGGTGTGTTTGCGCATTAACTAGTATTACGCAGTAGGCCTGAGAAGTGGTAATGTCTAGCACTCCAGGTTCAATATCCTCGGTGAGCCACCTGACTATTATCCCATCTAGACAACAGTGAATTTATCGGTAAAGTAATTTAGCTTCTGTAAAGTGATCCACGTCATTAGGTGTCACGAAACGGCTCACTTAACGAGCTTAATCGTCTACAGCACAAAATTTTTCGCACTCAGCGGACAGTTTACAGTGTATCCTACCTACTACTAAGGTTTGCTCTAATTGTTTGCCTTAACTGTCGTTCGTTTGGTTTGCTGACTAGTTTTGTGTACCCATCCACTTCTTTTACTTCCAGTATCTTCTGTACCCCAGTTGTTTTGTATCCTACGGTTCGTGAAAGCTTCTGAAATATGGCGCTTTGACTTAAGCGTTTAAAACATACTGCCTGTTCGCTTGTTCAGTTTCCCATTCGGTGCGATATACACCCGATTTTCGAAGAGAAACTTTGACTCTATCTGATCATCATAGCCACTAATGAGTATGAAGGAACCCGGAATACAGAATATGTCTCAATTGAAAGAATGTTGTGAGAATACACAGAACTGTCGAGCGGACACTACTCATTTGAAATTGAAGCACAGCTGTGAAACGGCTGTCTGCAAGCCGCTTACACATGTGCCGGCTGGTTTTCATATTCCAATTTGTCGCCGTGTTTATCTGGGGGTATCGGGTGGATATATATATATATATATATATATATATATATATATATATATATATAACTCAGCATCTCGTTATTGTTCTGTTCCAATAACTAGCCACCATCCACCTGCATCGTGTAATTCTTTGAGAGGAGTATAAATTGCAATCTTAGTCGTCATCATCATCGGCAGCATTACGTCGGTGATTGACAATCATGTTTAACTGCCGTATAACCACGGCAGGAAAAAGAATGGTTAAAATCATTCCAACTTTATAGCAAATGAAAAGAATGAATGCAGTTTAATATGATAAAACCTCTCAACATTTTATCGAAGGCTGTTTAGACCTTACAAACGAAAAACTTATATGCAAGTGACAGCAATATCGCATATGAAAGGCAACGCTTCCTTGCAACATTCGCTGCAACGACTCATTAATTTAACTCACTTAACATAACGCAGCCAAACGCCAAAAAATGTAAACCATGGAACCCACTTCGAAAACTGAGACTGTCCTAATGAAACAACATCTCGTTACTCACTCCCCCTTATGTATCGGTTTTTGATCCCAGTGTTTCTTGTTAGCAGTTAAGTAGTAGGGGCTTTTTCTTTCAATACCCGGTTAATAACCCTTTTGATTTTGCAGATGATTTCTGAGGTTCATAGTCTGTTTCCTTATATTTTCCATTCTGTTACTTGCTATTTACATACCGGTTTGCTACTCCAACTTGGCTCACTGACAATCTAGTGATGTTATCCCTGAATTAAGAAGCGTGTGTGGTTGATAAAATACCCTCACCACACCCGCCAGTTATCGTCCCTTCATGATGTTATCCAGCTGTGCACTTTACTGGCGAACACTTTTCTTGATTTTGATGTCAGACTATCTTTAAGTTCTGTAGTTGATCCATAGTTTCTCAACTTTCGTCTAAAAGGCAGTGACTTTTTCTTCACTAAGTAACTAAACTACACGGAATACTCGTATATGTTCAGTAAACACCAAATGGTCCGTAATTTCAAACTGGCCTCTCATGGGGCCAGTGTTTCTCGCTCTGACGTTCTAAGTGTCAGCCTGAGAATATCCGTCCGTTACCTAAATAATCTGAGGTCAACAATTCCCGTACCATTCAAAGTGATACTCGTGTGCCACTAAGGCTACGAAATTAATCTCCATTCAATAAAATTTTGCAATCAATTTGCAACCGCCTGGTTCTTGATCTCGAAACTTCTGTGTAAACGTCCCCCCTGGCCGACATTGTAAGTTAACTTCAATAGGGTAGTGAAACGCTCCTTTTTGAGTAATTGAATAGGTTTTCGAATATTTTCTCCACACTGATGTACAATTTTTAGAGGTGTGTCAACCTTCTATTGAGTTATGGGTCATGAGTGTTTCAAAAACTTAATGCATATCCTTGTCCGGACCAGAATCTGCACTCTGACCCTCGTGCTCATGAGACGCGTGTTAATCACAACGCCAGCAACCTCGCAACAAACATGACCGAACAATCAGATCCAAAACGCTCAACCACAACCTTGTATGAGTAATGTTTAGCTTGCTCGATCACGAGGTTATCGATTGGATAGAACAGAGTGATTCTGTTCATTCTCCCCCCTAAATGATCGAGCGAGCTGAACACTATTCATACAACCTTGTAAATAACCTAAATCCCAGAATGCACAACCAGTGGATATTCCAAGCATCACGCGTAAACCTGAACATGGGATTGTCGAAATGTAAGTGTAATGTACGATCTTACAAACAATCCACCAGCCCATGTGTTTGCGGAAAAAACTGTACGTTTGCGGATACTCTTAAGCTGTTTGGTTGTTTGACTCAATTTATTGAAGTAGAATAAAAGATGGAGCAGGACGCATGCGCACTATTACTGAGAATAAACTTACGGCACACGTTGTAAACTAAGTTGTTGTTCGATAACAGAAATGCGTAACTTGCAAGCGACATCCTCAGATTTTCGCATCTAAACTAGTATGTCCAAATATACACATAGCAAACTTATGAAGCCCTATCATGATAGTTATTCAACACAGCTGTGGCTTTAGTTGTTTCAAGGTACGCATAAGAACACATAAGACCAACATGTCACCCACAGATAGGCAAGTGTGCTGAACGTACACATGCAACGAATACAGTTCGGTATGCAATAGAATCACGGATTGTCTTTACTAACCTGCTTCATCTGGGATGTCATAAAGACTCCCTGTTGTCGTTGCGAGAATGCGTACCGTTTTGCACTATGGTTCGGAAATGCAGCCTGTTAGAGACGAAGAGATTTTCATACCTGTGGCGTTCAACTATCGTTGTCTCCACCAGTTAGGTCATGTCGAGTGGGATGACCATGTGGGCAATGCGACCGGTCGCCAGTGCGTATTTTGGAACGCTTGGTGTAAAAAATTAATTGGTCATCTAATCAGGATGTATAGTCTGCGGTGATTGGATCACTCACTGTGCGCGTCAGGTGAGTGTTCATCACACTGGGCATTATCTAGTGAGATCAGTAACATTTGAAACAAGTCGTGCGGTGTTCAAGCAACGGCTTGTCCACGAAATACGGAAGCCACGACTGTTACACCGAGTAAACTGTGTAGGCGTCGCGTGCCCGCCTAGGATCTTCCTGACCACTCACACCATTGGCTAGAAACGCTACCCGGGATGGAAATGTACAGCAGTCAGTCGCAAACCTGCATTCATATCGCTTCTAACTTCCTTCCTTCTTAAGTAAATTCTTCTTCTTCTGGGCTACTTCACGTCACTGTTGTTGCCAGCAGCGGCCCGAACCACGGTATCTTACGGTCAGGCTCATGGCCGTTGTGAACGAGTGAATGAGACTACTTGATCACTTTCATTTAGAAAGAGAAAACTCCCATATTTCTACAGAACAAAATCACTGAAGCTGTAGCTTCCTTAAAGTGAACGAATTCAGTGGCACCAAACTATTTTTTACCTCGACAATTGTTTGACTTCATCAGAGCAGAAAGAATACATATATTGCGATATGTTAACATTTCATTTGCTCTCACTAGTCGCAAACGTAAAACATGCCAGTTATATACATCATACAATTAGGGACTGGACACGAATGTGAATGAAATGTTAACATATCGCAACATGTCTTCTGCTCTGATGAAGTGGCTAAAGGGAACTCGGTGTTTCTAATTGTTTGACTCCCACAAGTTCACATGTTTCAGCATTGTGGTTATTGTAGAAGTTTGTATGTCGTGCAGAACCATGATGGCCCTTCCAGTGTGTCGAATACCCGATTCTTCATCCAGCCGTTAATAGAGTTTACTTTCGCTTCAACCAAGTTTTCAATGTGATTATTTGCTCTCAATCCTCAGCTGAACGTTCGATCCTTTATGTACACGGGAAGCCTAAAAATCGCTCACACACTTTCAACGTTCACTTTCTTCTGAACCTAAGAATATTCCTCTATGATAGATTTTCTCCTCCATTTTTCCTCTGGCACGCCTCCGAAGGGCATTCTTCAGAAGGTGGAGCCCCGTTACACACTAGTATTTACAGTGTTTTCATAAACGAGGGGACACTACTCATTTGCAGGTGTGTTCGTGAACAAGTTGCCATCTGAGATCACTTCAGAAATTATTTAAACGTCATAGGTTACCTTTACCTGGCCGTTTGTAATTGAAACCCGCAAAGTACGTGTTGCCCTGCGTTACGTTTTGGACTAACATCTGAATTTTGCTGTGTGCGCCTACTCAGTGATTACTTCTCAAAAGCCTCTGCTCCAACCCACTGTTATAGACAACACACCAAAGCTGGTGGATACACTGTGTTCCCTTCACATTAATCGGCGTATAGTGGCAAAGTTAAACACTGGACATTACATGCAAAGGCAAAAGTCTGATTGGCCGTATTCAAACCGAACCGGCCAGTCTGCAGAAAAGTGTTGACCAAGTAGTCAATCAGGAGCAAGAATATATCAGAATTCTGCTATCTACAAGAGGTTACGACCTGGACTTATTGTTTTGGACATATGGGTGTCCCTTACATTTTCTGTTGGGTCTCATTTGGTTGAGGCCAGTCCTAGATTAACCCTGATAGTTATAAGTGGTTTTCATTTTCTTTAAGTCCGCTAACGTTACTATAGATGCTGTATATTTAGTGATAGAGGTTACTGGTGTGCTGCGTGCGCCACTTTTATCGGTAGACCGAAAACGTCTATCAGAATGTCCAATGGAACTTAAAATGTGTTGCCAGGTGCCACATTGACGGTGTATCTGTTTAAATGGTAAACCCAAAGATACATACCAACAAGTACTTCAGAAGTGACATTGAATATACGCCTGTTTACAGTATCAGCTGATCATTCCCGACGCCAATCTTTATCATCGCGAGTTTATTAAAGGTCGTTAGTCTTGGCTTCTCTGTGCTAATACCGTGGTGCCGGCTGGACTACGTGTCCATCTGAATGCTGCGAGGGATTCCGGTAGAATGACCTAGTTGGAGTCATTTAACAATTCTCCATGAATTCTTTCTCACAAAAGCCTACGCGAGGGACGAAAGTTGTTGGTGTTTCCGTTCGCAGTTATAAGGCTGATGAACAAAAATCTTTGCATTATATATTCTACTGTTCCCTTTCTCTTCGCTTTAAGCGTCCTGCTTGGTCGTTACACTGAAAATGATATATCAGTAAGTAGACACACCTGCGAGGCGTAAGACTGGTAAAAGTGGACGTAAGTCTACTGTGCGTCATTGTAAGAGACCAGTATATTTGGGAAAACGAACCACCGGTGGTGAATTGGTGTGTGAGGTTGTCATTCTCTCTCTATCCGGAAAGTTTGGGATCATGTGTCATCAGCCACCAGATACCTGATTCTGTTGGTCGCCTCGAAAATAGAGATGACCTTAGCATTTTGGTTATGACGAAATATCGAAATGCTAACCCAGAAAGAAATGGTTCTTCATTTTCAGAAATAACACCCAGTCACAATGAGCAATCCGTCGTTCTTGTCTCAAAATTGTGTACATCTGTATTTGATCATCAGGCCCTAACGGTTTAACTATGTAATTACTGTGGTTATTTATGCCATCTTCTGCAGCGATTACACTTCTAGGATGAATTGTCGTGGAACTAACGCAACATGATGCCTGTCCATCAGTGTACGTTATGTGGCCTGACTATTAGCATGATAAAACTTTAATCATAAGTTCTACGATTAACCCTCTTGATCTGTCTCACAAAGTGTTAACATTCTCTGTGATCCTGCTCGTCTTTTCCGTTGTTCTCACTTGAGTTTCTCATCCTGCTAAGTTGCCATGTTGATGAAAGGTCGACTGGGAGACAGTCGATATCACAAAATATTCTTCACATTAAGAGATTTGACTGATTTCACTTGAATATATCTTACATTCGACCGCAGTTTACGCACTTAACCGGATATTCCGGCTGGCCTTATGTTCGAAAGGTGCTTGCTGGAAGGTGCATAAGAATGTAAACTCCGCGTTCATGTGCGAGTGGTGTTCATTTCACAATCGGTTTTGGACGGACGCAACCCTCTGGGCACTTGAGTGGTCCCGTTTCTAACGGAGTCTGTTCAGGCTACTTTTCGTCAAGTGTAACCTCACTTACCTCACTCACAGCGCTGTTATGAAGGCAATAGGCGTTGAACACACTGTCCACCACAATTTCAGTTATCTTAACCCGTATTCCAGCTTCATAATTAGCCATATTTTGTGTGGTCTTATACGTACATGGCGATCATCCTATCATTTTTGAATATATTTTTCACTGAAGTGAATACACATTGCTCACGTCGAATGGACATCTTGACGGGTTTGTGTGACGTTACGTTGAGTTGGAATGAATCGTTTGCTTTCACATACAATGGTAACTTATTTCCGCCCCCGTCGAACGGATTGCGTTTAATAGTATGAACTCGGTAGTTTTTCGATTAATCTTATCTGAGAACCAGTTTCAAGGTCCTCTTCAAAGCTAGAAGCTGTTTGATCACTTTCGGGATTGGCTTTGATAAATTTTAGTCTTCGGCCCATACATTACACGGGACACACGGTGGCTCAATTCGAATCGCACCCGACAGTTGCTGATCCGAGCCCGTTTTCCACACATACTCCCATCTGTGTTCGAGCTGTTTAGCAATATCCATCCCACATGCTACTCTGTATGTCACAGGGCAAAGAACACCTTAAGTGAAGCTAAATACGTGACAACACACTACGCACGCTGGCCGTCGTGTAAAATGTGGGACACATGCGAACTGGGCACTGTCAGACAGATTTGGCTTGAGTAGGAGCTTTCAAGTGTACTGTTGAGTTGTCGAGAGTAATTCTGACACGGTACTTTTGGCTCCCACTGTCTTCTTTGAATTTTATCTTCTGTTATGAATAGATTAATACTTTTACCCATATTCCAGATGTACGTAATTTCTGGTATAAACGAACTGCTCTTACGTGGCAAAGTATTTTGCTACCATTCTATTTGAATTTTACTTCATGGTCATTAAATACCTTATGTTTCACTGTCGTTTCCTTTGGGTACACAAAAAAATTACACTGGACGTCGATAGCCTTTGTCAACGAGTCGATATTCATTTTTCCTGCGGATACTGTTGCCTTATTCACCAATTTAAGTGCTTCCTCACACAAAAATGTGGGGTTTACCAAAGTATTTTCGCCCTTAGCGTCATCGATTGAAGGAGCATTTGTTGCGTACTGGACAACTGAGCAGAATGGACGAGCATTGTCCACCCAGGAAATGTGTCAGGTTAGCAACAATAAGGCCGTATCATTATCACACCCTTCTAAAGTGATTAACTCTTCATCTACTCCACTTTGTGTTTTAACGGGGAAAAGTTGTTTCCTGAGACACGATCATCTCGTTGAGTTATTCACGGCATTTCAAGACAAAGTTGCCCAATGGACTTCATCGAGTACATAGGTCATAAATCGGCGACACAGAGTTCATTAGAAGAATTTTATCCCATCGTAATCATTTTCAGCTATGAGCCGTACTTGTGGATACCATGGCTAAGACCGTCGTTGGTCCTGACCACAATGTACGAAGAGGTAGATTAATGTGTTAGTACAAACACTCAGATAATGGAACCGAAGAGATAGAAAGGGAATAAAAGTCGGTGGAGCTTCAGTAGAGAGAAAAACAGAAGCGAATGTAGCCTCGCCTTTGAAGGCAGCACACTGTCATATGAGAGAATGTTCCCAGTCAGCAATGTGAATGATCGCGAACTCCCCAGTCCGATAGACGGCACCTACTAACGTTTTCCAACGTAGCAATCAATGCTTGCTCACTATACCCCCTGAATTCTGTGCTTCTTTCCAAGAATCTAAACAATGTACACACTCACTGGCTGCAGACGGGATGGTGGGTTCGATGGTAAAAACACCGGTTTACTGTCGATGAGATACAAGTTTGAGTTAATTGTTTAAATACCTGGAAGCAGTGCAATGTCTTTATTTCACGACCATTCTATTACTACGTCGTTTTGGCCAAATGGTGAAAATTTCGCGACTTGTGCTGGCCTTCAACTTGTATATGTATTCAACTCCAATATACAAAAGATTCCAGCATTTCACTTTCAGAATTACAGTCAGGTGTGACCGCTGGACTCCGTTATTTTTCAAATACTTGGAGTCATTTCACTTACATCTATTCAACACTAAACTTTGTTCTGAGTGTACACAGAAAATAGCTCTAGGTTCTTTGCAGTTGACTCATTTTCATCATCATCATCATCATAGCGGCCATGAGCCTGACCAAAAGGTACTGTGACTCGGCCTGCCGCTCACCTCATCGTGCCTCGCCACCTAAGGTCTTCTGCGCGTTCAGTAGTGCGACATACAATCTTATGAGTGGAACTGCTTTTCTTCAGACTGCTCCCTTTTGGCCTGTCTTACAAGGTTGCATCTGGAAGGACCGGAGTCTTGGTCAACATAGCCGGCCGGATCAAAACAACACACAAGTCCGACCACCTCGTCAAGTTAGCAGTATATGTTAGGTTGTAGTTGACTACCTTTTAAAGTTTATATTCCTTTCATTTCTCCCGATCGACGCCTCTTTTACCTCACCTTTTTCCTTAGCTGGAGGGTGAGAACTGTTGCTTCTGTGTTGGAATTTGAAATCGTCAATTGTTCGTTGCTATGAACAGTCCTTAGGGCCCCTTTTTTACCATTGGGTCGGATACTGGTATATTTTCTTTACAACTTGTCAGAAACCTGTGATGTTCACGACCGTTAAAGTCATTGACAAATCGGCATAGACGTAGACTTTTTCATTCTTTCCGAACTTTTATACTTCTTTGAAGTCCCACTAACATTTGTTACCTGTATTCTGTCAGCGTTTAGAAAGCCTGTAACATTCCTAGCTGACCTCCTATGACGTCGTAACTGAAAAGCTTCTGTTCTCCTCTTCAACGGCTGGAAGGATCAGCTTGTTCAATCTGATTTTGTTATTGTTTGTGAATAAATTTGGAATATTGTAGCACACTCGTGTCCGGCCTCACCATCGACCGTATTAACTGTGTGGCATTCATTTACGATTTTGATGAAGCCACAATCCTTGGTGAATAGTCGATATCCAGACGATACATAAAATCAGTTTTCTCTTCACTCCTCTCTCTATCTGTCCATGTTTGCTGAAATAAGGTGGTCGGATTTCACTATTCGAACTGAAGTTTATCCCCACGCTTACTGAACTAGCCTAATACTGCAGGACCTGACGAGGACCGGGCGGAGGGTTGGACAGGATTAAAAACGAACTGTTAGTGGGCTTACCGAAAAGCATGTGTTTAGCAAGTGTGCACCCATCCATAGAGTTACTTCCATCGTTTTTGTTTTCACACGATTCCACACGACCCTTAGGCTTTACAATCTCGACAGTGACATGAAAAAATGTGGAACACAGTTAGGAACGTGACGGAGTTGTTTGGTGATTGTCGCTACAGCGAAGTTGGACATTAAAAACGGTCGTTATAACGGTTAGAGGAGTGGATTTCCCATAACATGCTTCTCGTGGAATTTGCATATTTTCTGACGAAAACGGCTCCTATAAAAGAGGATGTTGTAAAGGAAAGCATTAATCTGCTAGGGCTTATTTCTACTAAGAAACCCATTGTTTCCCGATAGTCTTTTCCCAACATGTCTGGTTGGAATATTGTTCCGGGGCGCATCCCCTAACGAGACAGTCAGGACGCATCACGCCACATCGATCGGCCTGCCCAGCTCGGATGGTATGGTCGTGGGTAGTGGTCTGGTTCCACTCAGCCAGTGAGATTGCAGTCGAACGCCTGTGTGCTATTTGGAATGTTTTTTCTCGCGTTGCTTTCTGATGTCCCCCGTAATGTGATTTGCTCTGACTTCCTGACTGCCATATATGACTGTTTAATTCAGTTCGCACTACGACTGTCGGCCATCTATGGTAATCGTTTTGTTCTATAAATTTAGAGCATCTACGGCTTAATTTTGTCTCTCTCTTCCAATAAACGGTGTTGCCGTGTATGTTCACATTTCTCGCTTTGGGGTCAATCGACTGAGCGCGTAACCAAAGTGACTATCCGAGAGGTATTCACACATCGGGTTATGCTTAACCTTAGAGATTCGATCAAAGTAAACAACTGCCGTTTTCATGTCTATTCATTTACCTCTAAACACTAAAAAACCGACCTCCTGGTATGTCACTTAAAGCTGACATTTCAATCATGTCTGCCTGTTTCCCATCACGATATGTTTCTTATCTTGTATCATACTGTGCACTGTCAAATTAGCCAAAATAAAACGGTATGATCAACCGTAACAAGCGATCGAATCTGCGCTGATACAGTTGGTTATCGGCCTAATTACGACTGAGTTACCATCATTCCCTTCGTACTGCTTGCCCTGATCTGTTGTCAACACAACGTTTAAGTAATGTCATCGTCGGATTAGTGACCATCTTCTTGCCCAAAACTCTATTCTGTCACCCGATATCAAAAATCCACGCAGCACAAATCCTTTCCTGCAGTTCTTCCAACCGATTTGTGCTTCTTTTCAGAAGTAATGTGTATATATACATTTCTTTAGATTGTGTGCTTGATGCTGTTGCTCACTCCTTCAAACATAGGATGTGTCGACCCGCTGCCATCATGATCCAGGAAATTCTGTAGTAAAGCCTCAAGCTGCGCACGATTTTTTACCCCTTAAACAAGACGAACATGATTAAACCAGCATTTATGGTTTATATCAATGTGGTCAAGTCTTCGGTGATGTAGACGTGCATGTAAGGTGTGTTGTAGGATGCACACGTCTCTCTTGTCTTATACGCTCGTGTTCTGGGGCCTCGTTCAAGCAACCTAAATGATCCTCGAATCACTGTGGATACCGTACTTTGAGTGTCACTGATTATTCCAACCATTTTAACTGCAGACAAGTGGTTTCGGACGTACTCTGCTTTAAAACGGCGCTTGTAGTGGTTCCACGAGCTGCCGAGTCACACTCTTCAAAATGCGGTTCGGGAAAGCAAGAACTGATGCACACTCACGGTAACCATCACCTCAGAGCTGTAACGTAGGATATGAGCCGCTCCGCACTGAGACAATGCCGAAACACGATCTTCAACTTTAAGCCATAACTGAGTATAGGTCACATATCAAATTTCATGTCTGTCTTCATAGCAACAGTTTTGAAACGATCGAGGTCACCTCCTGTAATGATGTGTAACTCTTGCTAAAGAGGTCATGCATATATATAGAAATTTTGATTCAACAAATCTAAGGTAGAGAGTATTAGAAATGTTCCTTGAATCTTTCACTTAACATGCCAGTCGTTTCACGAGTTCCAAAAGCACACAGAAATTATCGTATGAACTTGGCGGCAAGTCTGGATTTATTATTCAAACAAAGCGTGTAGTTCCTTAAGCCACCTCGGCAATTGGAAATTTTTACATAAAATCATGAGTGATGGTGGAAAGTTTAGACAGAAACAACAAGGATAATCTAAACTCTTGACTGACGAAAATAATCATGATCTAGGTTGTAGAGAATTGAAGTGCGGGATCGTCCCATGGAGATCATGGATGATGATTGCACTTCATTCCGAAAATAATCAGGGCAACACTAAGCAATGTTTTTCATACTATATTCAGTCAACTATAAGATAATTAGCATCATGGTCAGGCGCACATGTGTAACACACGTGATCCGAAATTACTGAAACGTGTTACATCAGTTATTTTAGTGGCAGCTATATTTGAAAGGTGCAGTTCCAGTGGATAGGGTGTTTTAAAACACTGTCATTGAGATCTCTAAGCATTGAGTATTTACACTTTTGTGAAGTGTAGACCTAACATGTAGCTTTGTGTCGTAATACTGAAGTCTTATGCACATGATCCTTATGTCTCAAATCCATAATGCTTTCGTTCATAGCATTTCTCTGAAATGTCATCTTGATCACGTTCATCCACATGGTAGATTGAAGGACGCATCTTCCTGTGAGCTAAGTTCATTAGTACAAAGTGAAAAATTTGCAGGAGTGACGGCTTCTGACAACGAACCTTCCGCTCACCTGCTTTCAACTGCTTGTACATTGGCTAATTTGGAATCTACCACCCGACCATCTTTCGTACGTGTTTCAGCTGGCGAATTTGTCCACCCGATAAAGTGCCCCAGTGTTTAGGATCATATCGAATCATTGGATGACCTAGAATCGCCTCGGCAATGTGGTTGGAAACAGCTCTGATACTATAAATTTCGCCGATTTAAGTTTCGAGTTTACTTGCCGTTCAACAGTGTGAACAGATCTCCGACTCTGTAGACAAACAGCTTATTTTTCATCGTCCTGTTGCTCCGCCAGATACTTCTTTCAAAATGTCCGAAAGTAGCACGAGCTCTGGCCACTGAGACAAGTCATTTGCTGTCCAAAGACAAATCCGTCCACAGATAGCCACCCGATCAACAGAAGTCGGAACAGTTGTCCACCGCTGTTGTAGTGGTGTCTGTCACAAAAGTCCGTCTGAAGAATGCTAGACGAAAGAAGGTGTCTTGTGTTGTGATATCCGATCTAAATTTTACTGGTGTGGTCGCGAGTGCCGTGGTCATTCGCCGCAGTTTCTTGCTGAGCGTAGGTAGCACATTGTGCGGAAAATTAAACGAAGTGACAGGTGTGGAGCCCGAAAACGTCAAATAATCGACAAGCAACCATCTATAAGTAATTTAAATCGAACACTGTCCCTTGAGTCGTCATGTTGTTACTGCAGTAAGGTATATTTTTTCTTAGTTCTAATTTTTTTCGGTCTCCGTGCATTCTCGGCTTTCTTATGTGCTGTGGATACTGTGCCGATCGTAGTCCATAAAACCTCGTCCTCAAGAGTTGATCAGGTTTCCAGTCGTGATGGTGAGCTACTGGTATATTTACGTTGAACACTCAACCCTTCACAGAAAGATGAACGTCACTTCGGCGCATTGGTTAGTTTAAGTCAGTAAATAGCATTCGGGCTTCAGCTGAACGGCTTGTAATCATATTGTACGTTTCACTAAACCTGTGTTTGGTGGCATCCGAGTTGAAGCGATTATACCATATCCCGAAAATACAACAAGTGCCCCTTTCACTGTTTCCTTGTATGCACGAAATTCTGTTTAAATTTACGTGAGGTGACTTCACAACAGACAATCGTTATCTGAACCTACTTAGCTGATCGCTTGTAATAAGCACGTACTCTCATCAGACCGTCACTGGATTGCTCTTAATTAGATCAACACGCAACATAATCCTCACATTTTCGATCAACCCTATTCTTCTTGTGTATTCCAGTTTCCCTTTTCTTAGTTCGAAGCAATTTACTATAGTTTTCTATTACACATAGTTTGTACTACTGTGTCCCCTTGGAAACCTACTCCTGTTCTAATAAATTATCTCCCCTGCGTCTTAATTGTGTGGGCCGTTCCCTTGGTTTCAATTAGTGCCTTGGAATCGCATGTGCATACCCAATCCGCCCTCAGTCTGATTAAATGGCACCGTCACTCTAGCGATCATCTGCTTCAAAAGTGATGAGATTCATGCAACGATAAAAGCTGTGTGATAGAAATAGTTTAAAAAGTTGAAAGTTAGTTATCATGTGTGTACAGGCACGTTGTAAATTTCAGTCAGACAGCCTTCTTAATCATCGGTTTGTCTGGTCATGAAGTCGAGGTATAAAAAAGAGAATTCAGCTCTTGTCATAACTAAGTCACGGGAGCTGTTGTGTGGGTTCCTAATTAACACTGACCATATTTCTATTAAGGTTTTCTTGATTTGTGTCGCTCTTTCTGGCTGTCGAGCTCAATTCAGTGCCTTAGAAACTCATGGTTCAACTTCTGCATTGAGAATCTGCTTTAGCCATTAACTTAAACAAAATTTGCTTACCAACCAATGTTACTTAGGTGTGCAAATTTATCCTGAATTGTTTTCATGTGGGCGTTTCTTCGGTTCCGCGACTGACCGCACTTCACTGTTTTTTTGCCTAACTACAATTGATCGGTAGAACATTTTTATGCGATCACAAATAGCCTTCAACTATCACTTTATCTTTGGGATTGGCCAATAATTAGTTATTTGCATCACTTGAACTTTGTTCTAGTCGGTATGCGTTCTCGGAGAAACTATTCACTGCCGTTCCACTTTCCCTGTTCAGTCATCGACTACGGTATTGCCGTCTGAAAATAAATACACTTCGAATAATCCACTGCTCGTGTCATTCTTCATCACTTCAGGATCACAAACTTTTCCCATTATTTGACTTGGCCTATCAAGGATTTGCTAGTGGCGATCTGGACAACGATGCCTGGGCTGTTCGCTACTTTGCCACAATGGAAATTGAAATGTTCGTGGCACAATCGTTCTCGAAGAATTTCGGATTGTACAGTAAGCATCGACTTGTCTTCTCCTATGTCTCATCCCCTCCCTCATCGTCTTATTATGCACATGTACGTACCAGTTAGCTCCTGTTGTCTTACCGGCCTATGAAAAGTTGTGCCTCTGGAGCCAAGAAATCAGCACATACGCGCCAGGAATTTATCACTTGTTTCCTTTATCTATCGGATGTGTGTGACAAATTTTTCATCACATGACCTACAGCCAACGTGTTAACACTGTCTTAGTACCAAAGCAAATGAATAGTGTGACACTTAACCACACTTCACATCTATTAATCCAGTGTTGGTCGCTTGTATTAGACTATCTGTGGGCACCCGCGGATCTTTTTGGAAACAAAACGTATTTATCGTTTAGTGGGTCATCATTTATAGATGTCGTCTTATTCTAACCTACATCTTGGGTGCTTGATATGTAAGATGTAGGCACCTTGATGTTCCAAGAACTACTTGCAGCCTATTCTTCCTCAAGCTAGGATTTTCTTTCTTCAAGTTGTATATTAGCCCAGCGTAAGTTGGAATCACTGATACACTACTGCGACTGATACCGATGATGAGTTATCGCGTAACTACACGCCGTCCATTTACTTACTCTTGTGTTTGCTCCATTTACGTGAACTGCTTGATACGAACTCTTATGGGATCCACTGTCTGGGCTGACATGCTTGGTGGTTTTTCATATGCTCATCTCTTCTGTTCGATCCCTGTTATCTTCTGATTGATGGACCATTAACTCCCAAGTAGTCAGATTGCATGGTGAACATCTAAGTTTCGTCAGCAGGACAATGGGAGCGTGGTAGTGCACTAAGCCTGTCTCAGTAGATACGCGTACACACGGAGTTCATTTGGCGCATGTGGTCAAATGGGCCCAAACGTTTGACCCATGCCGTCTGTTAACATCACCTTATCCGCAAAGACTACTGTTTCATATATTTAGCTTACATCTAGCTGAATTACCCAAAACCCTTCGATTTTAGACCTATCCGTCAGTACAGTTCACTCCAGCCGTTTTTCTTGAACGGACCATAGTGATTTACTGAGCATACGAAAAAGTTTATTTGAAAACTTTGAGCGCATGTATAGTGATCGGTGGCGTCGCACTGAAGACAAACTGTTATCCAACCAAATTTACTAGAACTTTTGTAACACCACAGCATCCAAATTGAATCGAATCCGCTGTGGCTTGTTCGATCGCCCAGTCCTACGGGAAACTAAAACGATTTGGGACAGCCATCTACAAGAAACCAACTGAGTCGTTTTTAAACTAATTTTCAATCGATTTACCCACTCAGAGTAATGTTTTATTTAATATTACCGTTATTTGCGGATGAGAGTAAAATACGACAAAATCTTTTTGAATTTAACTTTGAAAGTACTCCTACAAAATGGAATTTCATACAGTTGATAAATGCTTTCTGTGCCTGGATCAAATAGGTCATCGATGTGGTCGTCCATAATTCTGTGAAAACAAAGGGCTTCAGTGACTGTCTATAGAAGGTGTGTAAACTTGATGTTAGAATAACATCTCTACAATACTCTGAGTTTCGTTGAAACCAGAAACTGTAAGCACAGTAGACAGAAGCTAGTGTGACTAACAAACATTTTACTGGTTGTTCTCAAGTTTTACGCGTGTTCTGTATTGGTTTCAGGTGTCATTCATGCTGATGTCTCCGTCATATTTCCTTCTGCCAGAGGTGTGTATTTGCGAACACTTTTTCATGCTATACAGGACTCTATGTGATGCCTCTGCTCTCACATGTCAATCTCTACTTATCTTGCGTGCTTTGTACCGTAAAGTCGATTTGTCTAGAGACAGGTTGATAAGCTCTATTCTATGAACATTGGCCTGCTTTTTCACTCTTTTCATGTGTTAGTAAGTCATGGCAGAAATCTTATTGTGCTCAGCATTTGCATTAACCTCCTGTCGAGACACGATAAGAGAGGACACGCCAACTTATTTAGTGACGTGATATTCAGTGGCTATCTGACAGTGTATTAACATGGCTGTTTCGCCTTCGTTGAACGAAGCCAGATTGTGCAGTATCATTCAAAGTCACATAAGTTCCGAAATATTATCCACTGGCCAGCAGATCCGTTAGTTGTACTATATATTCATAGTGTTGACCATATTAGCTACAACTTTTGCACTGACTGTTTTATCTTTCATATCATTTTTATACTCAATCCGTGAGCAATAATCACAACAAGTGAACTGTAATTGTTTTCAGTAGTTGTGCTGTGAGTTTTCCTGAGCAAATTACTTTAAAATGTTTTCTACTCAAAAACCTCTTCAATCGGTGGTCTCTCTGATACAGCCACCTCATATTTTATAAATATCTTCTACTCCATCAAACAAAAAAACAGCTATTTTCTTAGGGAGGTACCACATTCCATCCGAAAGCCGTAGACTGAGCTCTGTCCAAATGGCCTTCATAGAAGGAAGTAAAGCAAGTAGACATATAAACGGGAGAAACTTACGTGACACGGCTGACCCCGGGTTGTTATTGTGTCATCCGACGGAAGCTCTGGCCAAACATTTTCTGATCGGCCGAACGTCAGATGCCTTGAGGACAGAATTTGCACCATCTTCTAGTCAACACTACAATCGTTGGACTGCTTTGCTAGTGGTCTAAGAGAGAACTAGTTGGCACGTGGCTACTCTTTAGCGTGACTAGCATTTCAGTTTGTATCCGTTGTGTTTCTATATTGTCACTTTAAAGGGACCGAGTCAAAACAAGAAAAGAACTTGGCATTCCAACAGATTCGGCTGAATATTCGAGGGTTTGATTCTAGAGATCTAGAGATGCCACCACGCTCTATATGAGAACATCAACAAACATCGTGCATATTTATTATAACGTCACAGTAGATAGGTACTACTCTTAACTGTTAATTCTGCATGATGTGCTTTAAGACTGAATTCCATACCTAAACTTAGTGTTTCCCTAAGAACTATCCTACGGACATCAAGTAAAAACCCATGGCTGGAGCCTGAGTAAACAGATCAACGGTAGATACAACTTCACCTATTGACTGTTGAAATGTGTGTTACCTGCAGTCTGTGATGTCAATGCGTTTGACTCCTTGGTTAGAAACGAAAAATATTCCAGACAAGTCTGTTATACGAAGGTATTACTGATACGATCTTCCAAAGTGTGCTTCTGCCGACGTACTAACTATGGACACTCATCGCACATCTGGAAAACAGCTTCAGCTGAGGTGGTATTCAATGCAATGATTCGTCTGTTGGCGTGCTGGAAGACTTTATTTTGTTCCCTGCTTTCTTTTGAAAAAAGCAACGTGGTATTGCAATTTCCAAGAAAGGAAACACCTCAGTTAGCACCTCATGTAAGACGTAGATATAGGGTTGTTTTTTCGAGCGTTTGAGGTTTTGGGTTGATTAGCCGATTTCATAATCTCAATCCTAGAGATCACGCATGTGGCTTCTTAACCTTTAAAGATATTGAAATCTGCATCTTGATAGCCGAATTGGTTCTAAAGCGTACACATAACTGTTTGATTTGCGACGTATTCTAACCTCCTATTGGGTGTGCTATGTGTTAAACTGCCGGAGGGAGATTTAAAATAATGAGTTATACTATTTCTTAGCGAAATTATGTGTAATTTTGTTGCTGCTTTTTTTACTCATTTTTCGTACACATGATACTCAAACTAAGTTCAATCTGATACTTTAAACTAGAATTTATTATTATTCACTTGCTTTGAAATTACAACTTCAAGGTACACCCGATTACAGTTAAACTCACGTGTCCTCTTCAGTAGAAAGAGCGTTTTACGGCTAGGATTAAACAAGGAGGTCCTTCACTCAAGTCTGGCTGGTTTCTTTCGGTCGACACATGATTCTGATATATTCACTGTCGCCGGATATATGAACGCCCAAGTCGACCGATTTAGTAAGACTGAGCTTCGTTTAAATGGCAGGTTTGGGATAACATCACATCGCGCTCGAGTAAAGAATGCTGTTATTTCGCCCAAGCCGAGACGGTAGCATCTGAGGTAGCCCAGATCTGTTTTGATGAGTACAATAGCCCATGTCACTACCAGTGTGCCCTCTCACACTTGACATTTTCAGCTGTTTGTTTAACTCGCTTTGTTTTGCAAACTGATACTATCTGTTCACGAAAACAGTATGTCGAGATAAGTTCTTTGCTGCCACTTGGTACAATTGTCGCTATACGACTTAGTGGAATAGTGTTCAGACGATCAAAGAAAACTCGAGCGAAACGAATCCATTAGGTATGTTCCGGCCTTTTTTCTATTCCATTTTATATCGCTGTCAGGATTTTCTGTTATGGACGACGCCTTTTTCTTCGAACGTCACTTCTGGAACACTCGCAGAATCTCTTCAAGCACTGTTGTTCCAAAGGATTTACACAGATTAAATCCATGGTCAAGTGTATAGGTGACAAGAAAAGCATCCGTGTTCCTTTGTAGCCTTCACGTTGGTAGTCTGCACATATATAACTGCCATAACTTCTAGTATTGTGCTGCCTGGATAAAACAGCTGACCTATCGTTAGCTAAGTTACTCTTCCTTAGACCTTGACGATGGTATGTGATACGGAGTGCGACCCATTTCTATGCAATTAGTTGAAGCGTAATAAGTAGTCCATGATGCTTTAGTGTTTTGCGCAGCTACAAGCAACCGTTTGTTTTCATCGCGCCTCATGTTTGTTTTTTATTGTATGATTCTATCTAGTAGCCGACAGTTTGGTAACGTATCAGAACGAAAGTGAGTGCGTTATGTGCACTCCGATTCTCTTAGACATAAGGTCGTTTAAGCCAACTGATTCCACCTAATCAGACCAATTCATGAAATATCACGTACTTAAGAACATATGGCTGATAATTCAAATGACCTACCAAGCTGGTTCATGGTTCTGTATGTAAACACCGTCTTTTTATTCAGAGAGCACAGTCACATTACGTCATATTACGTGCTTTTGATTACGGTCTTCTACTCAACATCAAACTTCACTCGTAAGCTCTCCTTAACTTAAATGGTTTACGCAACAAACCCACCAAGTGAACGTGAAGTACTGCGAATTATCGCTTTATGATTCCGTTTCAAAAGTTGCGAATACTCTCTCAGTGTGGTTACTTGTCTCTTCCCTGAGTAGTAGAATCGTTAACTGTTGCATCGACTTTCCACTGGGAGGTCACTTCATCATTGAATAAGCACTAATTATGTTACAACCATCTCGAGTGATCAGCAGTTCGATTTTATACGAACTGTTCATTATCCATCTATTTCTGTTGAGGAGGACCTTTGTTAAGTATGGTAACTACAACTGACACAAGTTATCATTCTGGATAGGGAAATACAATTCGCATCATTAAAGTAATATGTGTACGCAAACGCTTCGCAACCCCACTGAAACACAACGAGTCCAATACAGTTTATATAGTTTGTCGCATCTGGAGAGAGTAATTCTAACATCCAGCGAGGTCTCAATTTCTTATGCTATTCCTGGGTTCCCTCATGATGTTACAGTGAATGGGTAGCCTCTAGTACTGCTTCGTACTTACTGTCACCAGTTAGCGAAAAGTGATATTTTGGCAGTGGTCTCAGTGTTTTATTTGTATCCTGAACAGTGTAGTTTGTAAAAGAAAAAAAGGTTCCGCCAATGTTTTGCCTTTTTTGCTTACCCTCAGTTACCACAGGTAAACTTCTGTCATTTTTTTACCGTAAGTTTGATCACTATGCTCCTGACATAAATAGTAAGAGCCGTTGTTCGTCCACTCAGCAACTGGAACGGAACGTATTCAGCTTGTAGATTCATGTTTTAATAAATTTTCTCATATAGCCCAGTTGTTTGTTTGCAAGGTATAGGCAGTTTGATGCCGAATGCTGGAATAGAGATGTAACTGTCTCTGGTAATTAGGTTCCTTCTCCACTTCTCTTCTTCTTCCCGCCTCGCGCCTGCTGTTTTTTAGTGGTTGCATAGGAATTAAGCATCAATGAGAAACACTGGTGTATTGCCGTCTGATTATCTTAATGAGGATGAGGATGAGAATGATGGTCACCGCAGGTCTGTACACGTGGGACCTAAAACATCCCAAATCAAACAGAAAACACGGATAACGTATGTAATTGGTCAATATCCCAGATTGCTTTCATTTTCCAGCCAGACTGGAATCACCCATCATGTTCTATTATGCGTTCATAAATTACACACCTCACATAAGATCTGAGCACCAAATCACAGTCTTGCTCCGCTATTGGTGTGTGTTTGTTTGTTTGAACTGTATCGCAGCTGCTGCGACGTTTTTCATCCAGATGCGGAAACTTTCACGATGCCACGAAAGGAATCTCTACTCGCCTATTTAGGTGATCCGACTTCGTATGGCATCATGCTACAACACTAAATTCATTGCTTTTCTGGTTTCGTCCATCAGAGAGACAAACGTATGAAAAGCTTAGATCGGAATTCCATTCTATTTGGGCATCTGCACAATGTGGACTCATCTAACATATAGCTGGTAGGTCATGGTTGAATTTCGTTACCTTCAGAAGACAAGCCTTCAGTGTCAACAGTAATTTATGGTCTATTATTTCCACCAGAACGCCTCAGATCACCGTGCTTCTCGAAATATGTTAAGGATAAACGTAGCTTTCTTGCCCATTCGTATTACTTTTCATCCGGACTCTAATCTTTCCCCCTGTGCTGCTTGCCAACAGCTTGCCAAAACTGTTTAGGTTGGTCTATTAAGAGTACATCAAAATGCTGATCTCGTCCAACCTTAGTGAACTTGGATTACATTGAAGTTCCAACTTGCGACCGTCTGCGGGATTAGTGATTTCACAAGTGCTTAACTGTTTGACTACGTCCGTGCGAATAGACGTTCAGTTTTCCTTCTGTCTCTCTCATCGGTGCACTATGGTTGCTTTTTTCAACTTGGTACACGCACTCTACTAAGACCGTATCAGTTTTAGCTTCTTTCGTCTTCCTTACTATGTCTACACTTTCCAACAACTCTTTCAAGACTGTGTTATTATTTTCCATGCCCTCTCGTTAATGTGCTTGCTATCACAGCCATTACACTTAATGGAACCCTGGTATATTTTCTGGACACATACGGATGTCAAGCGCTTCAAACAAACATCGAATTTCTCTAGCCCGATTGGACCAATCAGGAAGGGCGTTATGATTCATTCTGAATAGCCGACACACATTGGGAACGGTAGACAGATGGAGTGAGGTGACCATCGATTTGTTGTTGACCAAGGCAATTGGTCAATTAGTTGTTGTCGGTGTTGTTTTCTTGTTTTCTATTTCGCTATTGATTGTTTTCTGATCCTCTGTTTATCGTCAATTCGGGATTCTACCCAAAGCTCTAATGAGAGCGAAACTCGAGTCTAATGCTTCTTTTCGAAAGGGGCCGACTGGAAAGTCTATGGGAATGCGACAGCTGCGATCAATTGTGAGTGATGTTCAATTGGAAATTAACCAAATCCCCGACTACTCATCAGTAAACCAAAGTATATTATCAAAAATGCCCTCTAAATATAGCTAAATGGATCCATGAACTACAGCGTGCAGCTAAACGAAGGACTGAATGCCTATATGGAAATTACGCACTTGCTTAGACTCAAGATGGCACTTGTGGGAGAGTCGTCACAAATGGTCATACAGGGTTATCTACGAAAAACCGTTTTCAGGTTTTACTTCATGGTGTTTTTCCTGTCATGCGAAATACTAAACAACCTGTAAGAGATTGGGTACTGTCCGGTTGTCTAGACATAGGTCGCTTTTGGCGGTGTTTGAACTCGCAATCATCTAACTGGTCCTTGGCCATATAATCACAGAACCACTTGGAACAGTCGGTCTACACGTCGTGAAATAAACATTACGGACCTACTGACATATTTCACGTGGATGAGACTACCCTATGACGAAGTGTGATAATGTTCTACCATATTACCTAGTACGGTTAATGTGCATGTTCGATTGAGATATACCAATGGACTGCTTCCTCTGATTGTTTTTCCAACACTATTAATGGTAATTATTTGTTGGATACGGAACGTACATTTTTAAGGTACGTAAGACTCATCGAGACTGTGCTCGTCTTGTTGAACCGGGTACATCAAAATGATGAGGCTGAAGACCTGATGGTTTTACAAAAATTGCGAACTTTTGTTTCCTCAATCACTTGCAGTATGGATAGTTATCGTGGCATCAAAACGCGTATTTGCTAAAAAGGTGATGCTCCTCGAGCAGCTACTACAAGAAGTATGCGATTTGCTTCCATCATGTGGGATTTTTGTGCAACCCGTTTTTATCTCAGTCATGTGGTTCATTTAATCACAGTTGGTCTAAAAACAAACCACTGTATGAATAGAGTGACCAAAATTGACGCGAATTGCAGCATGAATTCATTTTGCACATTCTCGCCAGTTGTATACGTGTGACTAACATGAAAACACAAGACCTAAACGAAACCGCTAAAGTACATATAGGGCTTGACCGTGAGTGGTACTCACGACTAAACCCGCGACAAGCAGATTGACGGTCAGTTGTCTTTGTGCGCATGGAACCGGCTACCAACAGCTGATCAACAATGCAACGATATACTTGAGAATTTGTGAGTTATGAGTGTTGCAGACCTTAAAGGGGCGTGTGTGATATTGACGCTGTGTCCTGTAGTCGACTAGTATGTTGCAATGAGTGAGGCAGCATTTCGTCCTTGCTGAGTGTTATTTATTACCACCAAGAGTGTGTTCAAAGTGGAAGAAATTCTCGCGGATTTTAACTAATTCAGACCGGTAAATTGTTAGTGAAGAAACAGATATGCCGTGAAACATAAATACTTTTATTACGCGGATTCATGTTAAAACTAACAGGTACGAAGACTCCAGAGCTGTATGATTCACCTATTCCTATGCGGCCCGTGTTAACTATTCTCCCTACCGTGGGCTAACGAAGTGGCTGGTTGACATTTGTGGTGAACAAGTGTGTAATCACGGTTACAGCCGGGATCCTTAGGGAAGCCACACGATCGCTGGTCATTATACGAGCTTCTCCCTGAAGGATGGTGATAGCTAACCTTCGATCATGTTACCGGAGGTATCGATATATGGGCCACCCCCACAGAGTTCCCCTCATTGCTCCACTGCACCCGTCTACGATGGGACTAACCGAATGTGTAAATAGTGTGAGCTGCCGTGCTCATTATGTAGTTTGACGAATGTAACAATGTAGCTGCGGAAGTTGCGTACTTCCGAAGTCGTCTACCTATGACATGTAAGACTGTAGACGATGGCCTGCGTTCGCATGAGTGATGACTGTGGTGTGGCAAGCTTCACATGAGAAGAAGACAGTCGTGGACCACACTGGTGATGATGCCTGCTGAGGCTTAATGAATGCGTGTATGTATGGCGCAGAGCGAAATACAGATGGGTTTTTCCCGAGTCGATTTACTAGTTGGTTTATTCCAAGACGGTGCAATTGAAGTGTGTTAGGTGGGTGCTGACAGGAATCCGGTAGGCTTCAAAAACGCAAAAGCATAAAGTGCAGCGTGTACAAATGCAATGAGTATAAAACCTCTGTTTTAGACTAGAAAATGGGAGCTTGAAGGGACTTCCGTCGAACAGTCTTCTTCAGAGGTTTGGCAAGCATGTTCCAGGGTTCCAAAATGTTTGAGATGTAAAAAAACATATGGGGAGCGAGCAGCCTGGAAAAAATATATCACTCACCAGGGATGAACTTTGAACATATGCGATATTTTGAGCGGTTTGTTGGTTAACAAAAGGTTTTGAATTTTTTAAACGTTTTCAAATGGGCGAATTTTTAAACCATAGTAACTTAGGTCATGTAAGTAAAAATTGATAAAAGTGAAATTCGGAACACCTTATGATAGTACGGGGTGTCTAAACTAACAAGTATCCTCAGGCAGGTCATACAAATGCACGCCAGTCAGATTGAGATGAAGTATACAGAGTAAGTTTAGTACCGGTAGCGTTATCAGCTCAATCGTTTAATGGGCAGTCCTAATGGTTTGGAGATATCCGTAGGTTGCACAGACAAGGTGAATGGTTCCGTGTAAACGTGCGCAAACAATCTCGCATGGCCTAGCAACACGTTTGATATGGCGCTGCAAAAACAAATGGGCGGTGAAAATCGAAGGTGACTGTGCGCCAGTTAGCAAACAGGAGTGACCATACAGGGAGGACATTGATGTTAATCATGTTCCTCTTGGGGTACCAGCGTTAGGTAGTGTTTACAATATCACAGGATCCGATGCCGGCTGAGGTGTGCTGTGACAGCAAGTGCATTCGTATTGCTGAGCGACAGAGATTGTTTCTGGGTCGGTCTTGGATGTTGAGGATGTCGTAGTGGAAATATTATTAGGAGCACTGTAATACATCCGACGAATGGGCTATGCCAGAAGCCTGAGTTGAATGTTAAGACCTCGTGCAGGAATTACCTGTCGATGTGTAATGCTTTAGCAAGCGTTAGTGGTTTGAGCCGTGGGGACATTTAATCCGAGATTTACATCGTTCCGCCTACGACTTCAAGAGTGACACCCTTGACAGAATGCCCGAGAGATGGGCAATAAAACCAGAGGTGCCAGGTTTGACCAATGAATATCAAACTAGGCCAGATGTTTAGGTGGTACGTCGACCGCAGTGTGGCGAGAAGATTCGGGGTCAAAATAGGTCAGTAAGTCCACGTTGACCACAGAGCCCCTTACTAGAGTAGATTGAGCTGGCTGTTACTGTTAGTTAAGTGTGCGAGGGAACCAACGGGAATCGGAACGATTAAATTGTCCGCGGAGACACTAAATAACCGTGTGGCGTGCGCAGAAAACGATCTCCAAAAAGATGAAAGTTGCAGCTGTACAACGATGCAGACGGGGGGATGGAAGCAAGTGATGGCTACCGAAAACCTACGAAAACGCTTACCCCCGAAGGGTTAAGTGTGTACGATTGTGCTGAAATTGTGTGATCGGTGAAACACATGGGTTCAGTGCGTACCCGTCGTCAAACGCATGGTTGACATTTGGGGGAACCGGACGGGCAAGAACTGTAAAGCGATAGAATAATATTGTGACCAGTGGAAGTCGAGGATTGCAGTGTCATCAGTAATCCTGTGTATGAACTGCTGTCGCATAAAAAGCATATGACGGCAAAAGCGTGTAAAATATGAACGCGGACGCACGAATGACGGTAACAGAAATAGATAATATACGCGTTTAAAGCTGTCACCAAATTACTACGCATAATATAGATTGGGTTGATCTTCACAAAAGGAACGGACTCGCCAAGTGCTGCTAAAAATGCGTCGGAAGAGGGCGTTGAGAACAGGTTCACCAATTTGTCATAGTGAACCTGAATAGAAACTCTCAGAAAAAAAATGCCCATCAATAGAGTTCACTGATTTGTGATGGCGACCGAAGGAAAGGCGTTGAAAAAATCACTATTCAGGTTCACTAATTTGTAGTAGACAAGTGCATATGCGCCTGACCCTCGATCATTAACAATTTATAGTGCTTCTTCTCACGAGCGGTTAAATTGTAATCCCAACAGACATCGAACCAAAAGAACGCGATAAGCTTTGTTCATGGCTAAAGTTGAACAGACACTATTCCCAGTCATGGATAAACTGAAGCTGTACAAACGGCATGTCGACGACACATTTTTGATTGGACAGAACAGGAAACAAAGACAAACAACGATCCGAACCTTTAACTCCCTTTACCGAAGTCTGTCAGTAACTGTCGACTATGAAAGACAGAACAGTCCATCCTTCTTAAACATCCTGATTAGACACCGTTCAGATGGACTTATTGAACGTTCAATGTATCGTAAGCGAACATGGACGGGACACTACATGAATTTCATACACTGTTTTAACAGAGCATCGATAATATGCTTCCAGGATAGACTATAAGATGAGCGTGTTACATGAAGCGTTTCGTGCTAACAACTTGTCAGAACATTTCATGCGGAAATGGGGCAGACTTACTCCTGAGAAAAATGCAACTGTGGAAGTATCTAAAAAAAGCGGTCTGCATCCATCTCCCCGTCAAAGGTGAAAATTTGGTACTCACCATTGGAAAGAAGAACAGTGCCGCTTTGAAACGTATACTGCAGCAAAGGTTATCCCGCTTTCACGAACAACTAGATCATCTCTGCCCTCAGTCAAAATGCTGTCTTGTGTTTACCACCAGTCATTGTGTCTATCAGTTTTCCTGTAGTTGCGGCAGCAGTTATATTGGTAAAACAGAAAGAACGTTTGAAACTAGGGCCAAGGAGCACATTCAAAAGTAGTCGAGAGTTGCAGTGATTCGCTCGCTAGTGAGTAACACTTAGCAAGGACGAAATGCTGCCTCACTCATTGCAACATACTAGTGGACCATAGGACACAGCGTCAACATCACACACGCCCCTTTAAGGTCTGCAACACTCATAACTCACAAATTCTCAAGTATATCGTTGCATTGTTGATCAGCTGTTGGTAGCCGGTTCCATGCGCACAAAGACAACTGACCGTCAATCTGCTTGTCGCGAGTTTAGTCGTGAGTACCACTCACGACCAATCTCGATGTGTACTTTTAGCGGTTTCATTTAAGTCTTGTTGGTTTATTTTCATGCTAGTCACACGTATACAACTGGCGAGAATGTGCAAAATGAATTCATGTTGTAGTTCACGTCATTTTTCGTTACTCTGTTCAAATGGTTCAAAGGGACTCAGTGATTTAGTTTAACAACCGTATTAAGCATAAAGTGTTAATCTTGTCCTCGTTTTCATGTCGGTTGCCCTTTGGCAGTTAGTTCGTGAGCTGTTCTCCGGACATGCCGTTTTGCTTGACTCAACCTATGGTGATCGAGGTGTACGTGAACTAAAAGCGCGATTTCAAACACTGACCTTGGGTGTTTATTGTAAGACCGTTGTGAAGGTCCTAAATGTAACGCGAAACAACCTGATTTTGCGTTTGAATGGGTTTCACTTGAAGGTGTGATCATACAGACTGCACTTTGTTCGGTTGTTCCATCTTTTGCGTTAATGTGTGTTTACACACATATCTATCAGTTGAATACAGCGGAAGTAAACTGGAAGTGCCCTATACCTACTGTTTTCTCGTTTAGTTCACGCCCATTACCCCTTTTCCGCTTTACTGTAATGCTTGAAGTAAGTTGAGAGGCTTTTTATTAGACAATTGATTCGGTTAATTCCCTTTTAAACTGCGTCACATTCGGCCGTTTTTCCAGATAAGTCCAAATATCAGTTGCTGGCATCCACATGTACACGTGTGTGATGTTCGTGTCCTAAGAACTTGACCTTTGTACACACTGTGTTCACACAATCTCACCCCTGTTTTGTGGCACACATTTTTTTCTGACTGAACATCGGCGTGGTATCTGAAATCCCGGTGTCCTCAAATGATACTCTGTATGCAATCGTCACGGCTTCTGTCGTTTGCTGTGGTTGTACCCACGATACGTCCACTCACTAGTTCTGACCTGACGATAATCCTGAACTCTGGTCATCACCACCCTACACGTCGCCCGGTGGACACGGGATTAGGTCACACTCTCAGCTTGTGTGTGGATGGTTTCAAATGGAACAACAGCGTACCGTCTGTATGTGCCCACATTCGTATATGGTAGACTGTAACCTATGTACGGCTTTCGTCAATTGGCGCGCGTTGCTCATTCCGTTTCACTTTCCAGACGGAGTGAACAAGTCTGTGACCTTTGGTCAGACCGTCTTGCGTAAATTCGATATCACCGGTTACTGTGTTAGCATATCAGAGGTCATCACCCAGTGTTGTCTGCCTAGATAGCTGGTCCATACTATCTAAGTCTAGTTGCTGTGGCTTGAACGAATAACGTTTCGGCCAAATAAACAATGAAAATCAAGCGTGGAGTTTGTGACCGAGTGTCAAGGTGTTTGCGGTCAGAACCTAAGGTTTTGCAACCAGCCAAATATAGATGAGCACTTTTCTACACAAATGCAGACCGTGTACATAGAATGGGAAGAAAGTACGGAAGGGTGTAAAGCATTGGAACAGCCCATTGGCCAGGTTGACCACTTCTCAGAATCGTACCTTCAATAAGCATTCATACACGCATGTGCTGTACCTGATTTTTAATGATCTCCTCCATTGGAACGTTCTCCTACTCACTCATTTAATTAATTAATTAATTAGTTTCAAATTGAACATCACTCACA
>LUCH01000891.1:22052-112379 GCA_013368495.1 Paragonimus heterotremus | reverse complement strand
TGGACCATTCCTGCGTCGATGCATACGAGTATGCGCCGACAAGCCAGCATTCGATTTGCAAATCTGGCCACATTCCAAACAGGTGTACTCCGCTCGCTTATCCTGTGTACTGGTAGTTGCCTGCACGGAGGTGCTGGCGGTAATTTCATTGTCTTGATCGAATGTAACCAGTACGATTAAAACCAGGTAGAGTGGTTGGCCCTATCTAGAGTTGCTGAACTTAGCCAGTCAAGGTTTGCACCGAGACCGGCCAGTCGACACCACGAGGAGGTTGTTCAGCCCGCCAACTACTTAATTAATTAATTACTTGTGAATTTCTTTGTTGTATGGCTTACGGCTTTTTAACTGCTTCACTTCAACAATGGCCCAGACCAAAAACACATACAATGCACTTCGATGATGAATCTATGTTGTGTGGTACTGGGCAAATTATAAATCCGGGACGGGGTGAATAAATCAACTTTTCGGATTGAATACTAGTCCAGTGGTCCCATGGATTCTGTTCAGTATTACCAAACCGATCGCCGAAAGTTGCAGACACAAACCCACTGTGTGACGAGTGTTTTCCCTCTGAGCTTTTTCAAAAAAACATTTTGACATAAAACACACATATAGGACCGAAAAATGCCTCTCACTCAAGTTAAATTAACCACCACGGTTTGTTTGTACCCTCAGTGTTTGTATTCTCTTAACTCCGTTTACCGGACTCCTGATGTAGATGGTGACTCAGATAAACTAATCGCCATACTGATGACCAAACCCATTTACCGTTGAGTAGTAAGGGATTTGGTATGCATAAGTCGATTGTCACTCAGTTTGCCAGAAAAATGTGCATAATTCTTCGCAGCTCTCACGGGTCTGTTGCCTTTGCTCAGTTTCGTTGCACTGTTGTCTACGTGAACAAGCTGACTATCCACCAACTTAGGATGAATGAATAAACTGGTGTCAGTCGGTTGGTATTGCTTTCGTTGATTACATGACCTTTGATTAATACGGGTCATTTATCCGGTCACCGATTCACACTCAACTCTTCAGTGGTTTCTCTGACTCAATGGAACTAATCTGGATCGGCAAAGACAGGCAAAAGCATTTGACGATCGATTAACCCGTGGAAAGTGGATTGATTGGTGGTGATTTAATCTCGGTTATTAGGATAGAGGAACACGCTTGTGGAAATTCTGGGACAGGTGATTTAATACTGACATGAATGATCCTCAATTACGGGGTTAAGTTGGTTCAGTTTGTGCATGAGTAGTTATCCGGACAATTAGAAGAAATGAACCGGTTTTTTCAGGATCAGATCATCAGTGGTTTGAGTTGTAAAAGCTTACTGCAGGAACTTTTACTGGCAAGAGTGTACGACCAGAAGTACCGCATAGTTCAAGATGCTATTCACCCAGTTACCTGGGGCGGTCCTGTACAGGCATTCTGGTCACCTCAAAGTACTCACCACTTATCCTGGCCTACTGTGTTACCTGGTCCAAATCCCGTAGACCACCCTCGGAATCATGTTGACCGAATGATTCTTCGGATCCGAATTGTAGGCATAGCTTCATGTTAGACTTATACCTCCGAAGGCATGACAGCAGATAAAATGAGTACACCTCGTGCAGCGGAACGTCGATGCATTAGGCTTCACCCAAGATGACCCAATTGGATGGTAGTGTTATTTACGAGAAATGAAACACCGACAATTTCGGAGCAAATATATACCGATTGCGTCGTTACTTTGTTGTCGATGTATGGTGTTCAGTCAACCAAAGAATCATTAAAATTTAGCAAAAAGTCACATGAATCAGAAGCGTTTAGTTTTCATGTTTGATAGGCGCACCAGCTGGGCGATGCTAACTGCCCATGCGTTTGTCCAATACCTACTGACTGAGCACTGACTATTATCCTGTCCATTTTTCCTTCAAGAATGCAGTATCTTTTGGTCCCATCACTTGCCGAAGTCACTTCAACTTTTGTCTGCAGCATGTTTCCAGTTAACTGCTTAATAAGTACCTTTATCACGACATAGTTTGGAATTGTCGGGTTGAGAATATTCTGAACTAACTGACTGTCTGTTCTAACTAGTCTCATATACACTCAATGTGAGGGAAAGATGAAAGAAAGATTTTTATTCTAGAGGCCTTTTCGAAGACGGTAAATTTTCTCCATTAACGGGAATAATGAAATGCTTAAAGCAGATAGCAAAATTCTTTTTGTTTATTTGCTAAACTGTAAAACTGTTTCAAAGCAAATCTTGTATCTTCTGCCTAGACTACTCGCTAACATTTTTCATTACACCATGGACAACTTAGCAGTGCTTACTTAAGTCCTGGTTGTTTTTTATTGGCGTTACTTGATAGAGATACAATCCCGGTGTAGCTGCATCCTAGAGCAATATCCATTTAATCAGTATCTAAACTTTCTCATACACGTTGAGAACTGACACATGTTATTTAGTGTAAAAATGACCCCAAAGTTATCATCTTTTTTGAGCAACCACTTTCTTATTCATCAATTGTTTGACTTCACAATCGGTCTGCTTATCGAAACTACTTTGTTATTTAGTCCTTTTCCAACTACCAACTCGTTGAACTAAGCTACCTGCATTTAGATGATTCACTTAAGGTTTAGATGAGCGTCCAACTTGGTTCCTAATGCAGTTGACCTAAACACTGGATGAGTGTAAAGCTGGAGTAAGAATAAGGGATTAGTGTGAACGTAATCAAGCCGTGACCACAAAATTGACCTACGCTAAGGAATCCTAAGAACGATATACGGGTGAACTGCTGCACATAGCCGAGATGCTCGATATCTTTCATCAGTGAGAATAACACACTACCAAGCAGGACGTGCACGAAAGCATGTGTTATCTGGTCCACCTTTATCAGTACTTCCTATTAAGTGGGCGTGACATCTCCTGGTACTCTGCTGGTTCAAACGAAATGGGTTGTACTAGTGCAGTGCAGTGGAGTGGAAATGAAGATGAAACATAGCACTGGGCTATCCAAACGACCATCCCAATCGAGTCGGGTGAGCGAACGCTCACGTCCACTACTGAGACTCAGCTGTATTCGCTAATACAATGTCATCCGTGACGGTCATATTGTTCCGCTCCATTGCCACAGTGTGTTTCGGCTGTTGTGGACCACCGGCTGTACGCCATCGACAAATGAGCTGACACATGGTTTGGTAATTTGACATGTGAACCCAGTCGTATGTGAACAGGCTAGTTCCAGTTGAGCTAATCATTTAATATTCGAGCACCTTCCGAAATCAGTGTGTCGGCTGACGGTGGGAACTAAGTGTCTGTCGATGCTAATCAAGGCAAAATCATAATGGTTGCCACAGCTGACCTTCCTTTGACACTCAGAGGAAAGCTAAATAACATTTCTTACGTGTTTTTGAGAAAAACCGTTCAGACAACGATACTTTCTTACTTGTGAATATTGAGTTATAAAAATGATCAACTGTTCTAAAGTGGGGCATTTTCTAACTAAGCATGATGTAGGCCGACGCTAGTTTACGGAAAATTCCCGCGCGTGAATGGTATCAAGCTACGCAGATTTCTTCCACTTCAGAATTGCCATAATGTAAACGCCTTGCCGCTCTCAACCTGTTCATCGGACTTGAATCAGTCTCAGCAGGACCGGGGATTATTGATACAAAAATGTGGATGCTGTTCGAACGTTATTACTTTGGATTAACTCTTAAGATCATCACATATTGTATGCAGTGATTTGTCACCTGAAAGCTATCCATACAACACAAAAAAAATGAAAAGAGGGATCAGTCAATAGGGTTTAACTCGCTGTTGAAAAAGTACTTTAAGTTGGCGTATCACAATTGGCCATTGTGCACTTGCCCTCCGAAATTAGGCTGATTAGTATTCAACTCCTTTTTTGGTTCATTTCTCTTCAAGGTCAACTACCTCCATTGAACATTGCCGATAACATCCTAAGTGGCCTTGACCCTTTTCAGTTTATCGTGCGACACGTGATTCAGCTGATAGCAAATCCCCAATACCTATCTAGTGAACGGTAAAATGAATATGTTAGTTGCACTTTACAAATCGATCATTTTTGCCCCATGGGTTACTATTCGTGTAAAAACTATAACCCGAGGATGAGGACTACTTTGCACCACAAAGCTTGACAGTCCTGAAAGTGTACGTTCGTGTTGCATACAATGTAAGTATATCTATAGCAAAAGAACGCCTCCTCTAATTTAATCACTTCGAGTTGGCAGTTACCTCTTGATCGTGCTCTTGCTGTTACTTTTCTTCCAGTCCCATATTCAATCACTGTTTTCTGAAGTTAAGTATAACAGCAGTCATACTGGTACCGCTTTGAACCGTTAATTAGTTTTAACGTGCAGCTGGCTTTCACTAATGCTCGTCGATAGCGATAGTTTAGTGGTAAAACATAAATATCAAAAAATCCCCAGAGTAGTCATTAAAAAAAATGGTGTAGCGAACAAGCTCGTTTTCGGTTATTCATCACAAGGTCAATCACATAACATTTATGTGACACAGAGTTGTCAGTGCGAACCGAACAACGGTGTCTCCGTGTGTGCCTATGATGTGTCTGACCTCACTTGAACTTTTTACTCCTTTTTCTTCGATTCGCCTCGATAACTTTTTCGTATAAATAATACGTAATTAGCCTGATGGTCAGTAACCGAAAACGAGAGTGTTCGCTAAACCATTTTTTTGAAAACAGAAATACTTGAGTTAGAAATGTGACGTTTCTTATGGTGTATCGGACAATGGAACCGGGTAGTGTGGGGATGTGCATCATGTTTTTATTTTGAGACGTCGAGACAGATGACTCAACGTTTGGTTTGCAAACGGGTAGGGACCTGTCATACGCTTTACTCACCTACTTAACGGGGGTGGTAGTAGCTTCTTACGGCTGTGTGAGCTCTGGGTAACATGGACAAACAAACAAGCGATCGTGGATTGAAACCCGGAAGAGTAAGACTTGTGGATGTGTGAGTTAGAACTTTGTATCCAGCTGGCCGATACTAGTTGGCAAAATGATAGGCTAGCTCGGAAGTGAAACCCTTATCTCTTGAGATGTAAACACAGTGATACTCCAATGGTAAGATCTAAACGGGGAAGAAAAATATCGAAAACATAACGCAAGTAGTATTCCGTTATAGGAGTACATGTTTATACACTCTAGAGACTATATGGAGGAAAAGCCATATACAAAGTTGGACTGGAAGGGAATGTGGCACCGATGGTTCCCTCGTGTACCGCGCGCTTACGTTCACGGCCGTGCAGTATTTGCTCACTAAACTTGTGAACGCCTGTCCGGATCATATTTCTCCAGTTTTCCCAACATTTAAAATTAATGTTACAACGCGAGAGACACCCGGATAACATCCTGGTATCTCAGCTACCGACTACCAGGACTTCACTTACTTGATTTCAGTTATTCATACAGCAGTTGTTTCGGAATACGGTCGTCGCCCGTCCGACGGACGGGGCTCAGCCAACGAAGCTGATCTAACATCAGCAGGGCTTCCATCCCATTCGTGCCTGCTAGGCGCAGTACCTCAGTCTTCAGAACCATGTCCGACGACCTAATACCCAAGATGCGACTTAGACACTGCAAATGAAAGCGGCTCAGATAGTACACGTTCCGTTGATACAATGCCCAAGTTTCACTGCCGCACAGCAGTATAGACAACACCATTGTGCGGTAGACAAAGAGCTTAGTGCTCGGCTTCAGGCTGTGGTTCTTCCAAACACGTCTTTCAAGACGTTCGAAAGCGGTGCCGGCCTTGGCCACGCGAGCTCGTAACTCGCGGTCCGCGGACAGATCTGTGGAAAAATTGCTATCCAAACAACAGAAATCCGCGCAGCTATCGACAGCGGCCCCAGTGATGTGAATTTGAGGTGAAGGTGTACAGGCAACACCTCCACCTGTAGAAGGCTGAAAGGAAAAAATATCTTACCCGTGTTGATATCCAATCCAAACTTGGTTGCTAAAGGTCACACACACACACACGCATTCATTGAAGGTTGATGTCGGCTGAGGTTCGGATTCCCGTGACTAGGTAGGAGAAAAGGTTGTGTTGAACTGAAGATTCTTTTAGGTTGGTCCGTGTTTCAACTGACTACGGAGTGGAGCACCTAGATGGACTCACTATGCGCTCACTTCTGGCTGAAATTTACAGACGGCGATAGTTTTAGCTGTGCGCATTGGACTCAGACATACCACTCTTGATAACTTAGCGAACATGCAGCGTAACATTTTAAATGCTTGACTGAAACAACCTGATGGTCTGTATCGCTAAGATGTATCACGGCTGAGCTACTGACGCCTCTGATTAAACACTGACTAAACCAAATTAGATGATGCCCTGTAGCCAGTTTTTCTGTACAACCAAGATAATCAGTTGCACATAGGCGGTTGAAATAGGACTGGTTAAAAAGAGGCAACCAGTCTCTGTGACATCAAGCTGCACTTCACGGCGACGTTAAAGAGTGATGCTGAATTGAACTCCGGTAGATGTTTTCTCTGATGCTCTGTTCAATTTCTTGAAAAATGATTTCATCTCTATCGCATTGTTTTGGGCAGTAGACGTAAGCTTATCTTTTCCTGCCTTGTTTCTCTTTTGAAGGTTTCTTCCTTGTACATTAAGTGAGGCCTTAGAAACCATTCAGCGTAGCCATTACTCCTCAGAATGTCTTCAAGTACCTTCATCTGAAATGCAAAATCTTTTGCTTACAGATTCTTTCCACACACAGAGCATAAAATAGATTGCCCCGCTAGGTTATATAGAGATATGGTGCTGATGTGAATCGGAATTCCGACCAAAAACATGCCAGAACGAAGTGCCGAAGTTGTCTTTGTAAGCATCAAAAATGCGATGTACTTGATATTAGATGTTTCAGTTGATTCCTTCTGGATTAAAATAGTGGTTGGTTTTGCCTCGATTTTCACTTTCATTAGACGTCTGAACTATAAGAATATGTGAGAAAGTCTTGGCGGCGCACTAATTGAGAAGAAGGGAGGGTTTTGTGGTCTCATGTTCACAATGTTTTTCGTTCTCACTAAAACAGGTGGTATATGAAGTGTGCTTTCTGTATTTCCGGTGTTTATATACATCGGAGTCCACCATTCAGTTAGGTCACTTACTGCCAATTTCTGTGAGTGAGATGGCTCAGAATGGAGGCCGTGGACTGTGTTCATCAACTAGACCACTGATTTTCTCATTCACTAGTATGCATTCGGTAGCACCACCACGTAACCAACATTTAGACTGAGGAGCAGGTATTTGGTTCCGAGAGTCGAACGATCTTTATTGATTAATATACTCAGGAGATTGGGTCATGTTATGGAGATACCAAGTAATCATCTGCCGTACCGACTACTATACCGATCCCAGTAGGCGAGTTGGGAAAATCAGCTTTGGGTTAGAGAAGTGATCATAATTATTAGTAGGATGACCATCCCTGTTAGCGTCTCTCTCCCGGGCTTTCAGCCTGATGACTCAAAGCATCTATGGCTGTTAATCGATTTCCGTCGCACAATGATTGCTGTTTGACGAGGCTGCATATAAAATGACGTCGATCAAGGTTGCGGTATTACGAAACCCCCAAAGAGGTTGCTTCCATACACGTACACTCTCCAGCACATTTTTAGCTCGGGTGTTCTTTTGCAAGGTGTAGTCATCTCGATTTTGCTTATGCAAATATGGGCAAGGGTTTTATGGACTGACCGACATACCTACCTTATTTTCATTACTAAATTAAATTGTTTTCACCCCTTATGCCTTTATGTCGCCCGGCCCATACAGAAGGTGTAATTTGCACGCATTATTTTATAAGGGTTCATCGTCCGAAATCGCTGTTTAAATCGGCTTGTTCCCCTGGATAATCAAATGAGGTTGAAGATGTTTGGATGTAATATTAGTGATGCAGGGGCAATTACCAAGGTGTGCGAAATTCAAGCCGAAGTTCACCCTTATGAAAGTTGTCCGGAAACAGGTAAAGTTCCTCAGAGCTGGATAACTAAGTCACTGAAGTTTGTAGTCCGTAATGAAACTGATAAAATGTTTGTGGTGTTTTGTGAAAGTGAATGATTAGCAGCCTGTCTAAATGTACTGCTCTTTCTGGCCTAAGGTTCCAAATCGAAGCTTGTAATGTTCACTCTATACTGCAAGGAGGGTGTGTCGAAACCCTTTCTCTTCACTTGTGATCTGAATCACCGTCGACTGTTAGGACCGGTAGCGGTGGTGGTGGTGGTCAAAATTGTGACGTTTTTGCAATCTCATCAAACTCCGAGAATTTACCCATTTTGCCAGGTAGTTTGGTCGTGATTAAACCTTCTTTTGCATCTTTTGCCGTTTTCAATTGTTGTTATTCATTTGTATCCGTTTCGAATGCGTTTGGCTACCTCCTACCGTCGTCCTTGAGCTATGCACCGTTAATTCCTCATCCCTGAATTTGTCTGACAATTTCCTTGAACTTTGACCCCAGTCTGACTTATATGCACTTCGCAATCCGCCCACTGTTCTCACCATCACAGCCAGATCCCTACGACAGAACTCGACCATCCAGGTCAATAGTGTGCATAACGACCTTAAATAGCGATCTTTCAGTACAGGACACACAGCAAGTATATTTCACCGTGCACTGGACAGGCCTTACTCTCTTCTACATACGTTTTCCACTGGGCTATAGAGGTTGGGAGCGACTGTTTTGCACATGAAGCACAGAAGAAAAAGAAAAAAATGATGAATGTTTGGGAAATTCTAGAGACTTAGTGCCACTGTTCACAACCTCTCGGCCTATTGAAACATCACATGGTCGCTTTCTTGGTATCCATATCGCTGCTCACTAGCCAAGCTGTGGTGTCCTACCCTAGTTGTATACTTTTTCTGAATTGCACTGTTTTATGTACTTTCCACACTAAGTAGAACACGAAATTTAAACGTGGTGCAGTTAATGTGACTAGTTGGCCAGCCTCAAGAAGCCTTTTCCGATGCGCTCAACATTTTTCGTCAACGGTTCACCCATATGAACACAAACAGTTCTACGGTTCATGTGGCTCTTGCTTTTTCGTGTTAAACGGGACTAATATGCTGGATAATGGAGGTTCTCATGGAATTAAACCGCTTGAATCGATGCGGTCGTGCGTTAGATCCGTGTTGGACCTCTGGTCCAAGCGTAGTTCTCATCAACTGCCTTATTGTTTACTAAGTACATGCCTCCATTTCGACTTTTTTTGGCTTTTTAGCACACACACACCCCTTCACCAGGCCAGTGCTACACAATGAGCCCTCAGCGTTTATACATATGCTCTATCTAAGCGGCCAGTGACAGATAGTTGGCTATCTTGTGCATCAATTAATCCTCACCGATACCGACCCTAAATACAGGCAGGTTCACCCCTAGGACCATGTTTGCGGTGGATTGTAGCTAACCCTAGGCTGCTCGATCAGTGTGCGGCTGTCTCCTCTTTACTAGCCTGCGGGCTTTTGTTGGTACTTTCGTGCCTATCTATGCCTGCACATCGTTGTATATGGGCGCCGCACTTAGTATAAAACTGACGTTTCTAGAACAGGTGTCGGTTGTGACAGCAGTGAAAGTTTGTCTGTATGTTGGTTGCCTTCATTTAAGGTTTGCTGACTTCCATGTTGCTACTCATCCAAAGAGTCCCATTTCTTCGATAGGGCCCTTGGATAATCACCCCAAAAAATGTCACAAATAGGCAAACACCCTATATTGTCCACCATATCACTGTTCGGGATTAATGGAACTTCTTGCTCACAGTGCCTAGATTTATCAGGCTGTTGGTTTGGTGACTTTCAGGAGTTAAAGTGGATTGACCATGTTTTCTCTCTGCAGCAGCTCGTCGAATCACTATCTGGTACAACCAGCGACTTCTACAATGACCGAAGGAGTGTGGGTCTTCATTTTTCCCTCGGTTCTCGTCGTATACCATAGTCTTTCTTTCGACCGTTCTAACTCCGAGCCAGAATTAAATCGTTCCAGTGATGAAAACGTGACGTGAACGCTCCAGAGTAGAGTGTCTTGTCTAACCGTCTTTGATTTTGTTTTGTCTGACCATCGGGTAAATCATTGCTATATGGACAAGTGGTCGATTGATTTGGAGGAAATCTGGGCTGCGACATCCCATTAGTCCAGGTGGACAGGCACAGTAACAGTCTACCAAATAGCATCCATACCAAACGATACTCATTGGGTTGATTGGGCGTTTATCTAGTGAATATAAGGGCTCGGTTTCTTAAAGTAAAGCCTTTTAAAAATGTGTACCCATCTATGCGTAATTAATGAGGACGAAACTGTGGGGCATTTGGTTTTTAAGGTTGGGCATCGTGAAGTACATAGATCAATGTAGTTCACTGTTACGCGACGTTACTGACACCAAAAATCTTACAGCGATCCGCTCAGAAATCCCAAATGGGGCCTAAACACTAGTATACTTGTCGAAAAGCTGTGAGGCAAAATTTTCAATGCCGGCGTGTGTGGATTATCCCATCTGGTATTTAGTCTACAGAATTCACACTGTTTCTCCAGCTGAAACATTTTGCCTGTCCATCCATATTTTGATGATGCAAGAGAAACCGACCATTAATGAATATCATTCATCAAAATACCTCTCAACAGGGTTAGTGAATTTTCCGTTTATGGTGATGTTCGAGAGGATACCTCGGTTGTCAGAGTCGTCATGTCATCCAATCGGAATGTATTGTCCAGCCTATAAGGAGCATAGTATGCGTACCAATTTACGTCATCATTCACCTTGCAGCCTATAACACCTATAACACCTGCACCCAAGCAGCTCCGTAAACGTGTTCCAGTATTTCAAAACTAATCACGGGTGACAGACGCAGATGCGGCCGCATCAGTCCTGGGGGCGTAAGCGGATTATTGAAACTTTCGAAAAAAACGATGATTGGCGCATGGAGTCGACTGCTCATAGATGGCTTCATGTCAACTGCGCTGGTTACGAAAAGCAATCCCGCAGAGGACACAACAGTGAAGTTTTAAATGAATCGGAAATCGACATGATACTGGAAGAGATCTCAGTAAATTCGAGAGTGAATCTGACATTTTTGACAAAGCATACGAAGGCAGTTTGCGAAGGAAGTATCGACAAATACTGTCAACCGACAGTTGAATGGGCAGTTCATAATTGTATGGAAGTTGTGCCAAATTCCCGCCAATATAAACGTCAACGAGAACCAAGCGTTACGACGGCATTTTGTTTATTGATTGTTGAAGTGCTGTACAGGTTTGTTGGACTGATGGCACCAACTTTAACTTGATCTGTACAAAGTCGGATGGCATGACAGAAAGCCATATTACAACCTATACAATGCGAAAGAGTGTCCACAATAGTAATGACTGTAGACAATGTTTCCGTGCTCTGAGAGGTAAAATGAAAGTCGGCGCAGCCACCTGGCTATTAGTGGTTGTTTGTAACAACTCTCTTCGTCATACTGATTTGGAAAGCATCTTTTCCAGAGATGTCTGTCAAGGAGGACAGCTGTTGCCACTAGTAACACAATCACCCATAGTGAATCCCACTGATAACGTCTGGAGCATAGTGAAGGCGAGAGTGAACCAGAAGTTGTGGATCTCTTACGATGCATTGATATGTGGCGATCCTTATCAAGTACTGAACCAGCGGGAATAATGCATGCGTATTCTGGAACGGGTAGTCCATGCTGCAGTGAAAGACGTCACCGGATAACAATGTGCCTATTTTGTCTGCCACATTGAACGATTCTCTGTGCAAGCAATAAACGACAAGGAAGTAATAGTACTACAGTAAATATCAAGTCTATTTGTAAATGATAAAAGCTAACACTGTATGATTAAATTCCTTCTTCCTGCACAAAAGTGACTTTTTTCGTTGGAAAATGCAATTTTTTTACCAATCTCGTTTTTACTTTATCAGTGAATAAAAACTGGAGTAATGTGTAACACAATTACAAAGCTGGGACAGACAAAGTTCCTAACAGTGACAGTATGTTCCGGTCTTGTTCACAGCTCTAATGGATACAGGTACTAATCTTCGGTGACTGTATGGTAGTCATATTGGGTGGGCGTAGCTGAACTTGACAGCCTACTTCGTCCTTACATCACCATATACACTTCAGATAATCACAGTGCATCCGAGCAGTTGGTGAAATGCTGGGAATAAGTTTGAAATTTCTGGTATTCTTGTCATATCTTGGTCAGTTTTTTGTTTTGGTACATTCTTCTATGGAAAATCAAATGATTACGAACTCCCAAGCGTAATACTAGGGTATGCATATTATTGTGTGTGCTTCAACGGGTGAAGGTGTGCAGATTTGTCCAAATAAGTTAGATACTGTATATTATTGAGCAGTTCCTGCACTATCTGTTCGGACATGCAGTTTCAATACCTGTTTCAAGTGGCAAACACTTTCTGTTGTATTAAAGACACAACCAACGCGCGTTTTGTCATGTGTGGACAAAATCTTCCGATCTGTCGATCGTTTGGCTTTGAAATATGAAGTAGGGTACGTGTTGGTAACCCTTTTAGTCCGTTCGGATACCCGGCTTCTCGACCTCTTCGTTAGTCCGATCAACTCGCATGATACCAAATACGACCGTCTTGTTTACATATTTCCCCTACCATTAGTCTACCCGTTCTCTTTAGTAGCAAACGTTTTTCTGGACCGGGCCTGCTACACTTAAATCAGATTCGACGATTCTTGTAACCCGTTTCTCTGTAGTACATAAAAACTTAACTCTGTTCAGATGACTACGGAACTGTGGCATTACTGTGGCCATCGACTGTGTGTTACTCAACGGATAAACTCGAATCTACCCGTTCACATTTAATGATAACCTTCAGTTCAATTTTTCCGTAGTTTATACACCACTTAAAGCAAACGTAGCAACTTATTTTCACTCATTTCTGCCAAAGATGAACTTGGCAAATTGAAAGATCGTAAATTAGTTTTAGTACAATTAACCACCATCGCCTCTGCAAGTATCACGTCGCATGGATTGTGATAATACATTATAGCAGTGAAAACAGTGGTTGAATTCAAGTTTTGGGATGTGTCAAAAATTGGGCAACGGTAATCGCTTGCGGTTAACTGTCATAACGTGACATGTACCGAAGTTAGGGTATTGAATTGCCCATGATGACTTTCTAAAAAGCTTGAAAACAACAGTTAAAAAGACAGCTTCCTGTTTTGCTACCAGAAACATGACAAAATTAGTTAAATACAGGCGGACTCCTGTACGCTATCAGCAAACCGAGCAGATCGGGTATGGTAAAATTATTCATTTCCGAAAGATCTGGGAGGCTATTCTGTTGACGAGATGGAACAGCAATTTCTGCGCAAGATAAGGGCACTGCCTACCTCCCAAACAAACCTGTTCACTTTGCACATTTTCAACACATGTCAAGGTGCTCGAAATTCAGATATCTTACCGTAGTGTTAAATTTGCCCATGGTGAAGGGTAACTTGTTATACACACCAACAATACGACATTAAAAAATGGCCGGTTATTGAAAATGGCAGTGTAATCAGTAAAATCATTCCAAGCATTCAACAACTTCAATAGGTAAAAATATACAAATGTCGATCTGTTGACTCATCCAGCCTTTCAACCCCATACTGAATCAAAAATCAGTACATCTTTCCAATCAGCATGGTACTGCTATCAATTAACTTCCAATGAAATGTATGCACAATTTTCGTCTTTCGTGCGTTGAGTCTGTCGGACGTTTTGCCGTTAAACCATATCATGCCAAAGTGGTTGTTCAAAAGCTGGTCTGTAATCACTGGCATATAAGCTAAATTCGAAGACGACGGTTAGCTCTAAACTGAAGGTCACGGAAGTTACATTGGTCTGTACGTTTTTGATGTTACCACTTACCGCCCACCACACAAATTTATGACCTGACTATTCTGTTTATCGATTCACTTAGCACTAGTTACTGTTCCTACTACAAGAACAGTGAATTCATGTGACTTCCTGTTTGATCACGGTATTCTAATCAAAACTGTCATTTTTTTCACGTTGCTATAAACAAAGTTTTACATAAAAACAACCCCGACACTTCTGCTATACAGTAGAGTTCAAGGTCGTTGTTCAGTCTGTCATGAGTTGAGAATGTATGGTTTAATACTGCTTTCCGTTCAACCATTGTTGACGATCGTGTAGACAGGGTTGGCAAAATACTAGTACTGTTGTTCGAAAAACAATCGTTGGCATGTATGACTTTGTGGTGACACCATGATACTCACACGCGATATTGTTCGGTCGGCACGTATTTGCCGCCCTGCTTAAGTAAGTAAATTCCTGTGTGTAGTTGTTTTATCGCCAATAGAATTGACCAAATCACGAGTTCATTATTCTCTGACTTAAAACAGGTTTGACAGGCTTACCTGAATAATTTATGAATCTGAGCTTTCACGGCAAAACTGTAAGATACCATCATAAAAGCCACCTGACCGTACTGGGCCGAGACAACTGTACTGGTCCAGCTTAACTTGTCAGTTAACAGAAACTTTAGCGACTTTGTGCACAGCCATTGAAATTCTTGAGCAAAACGCTACCTATGGAACAGGTATTGAATTGCGGGTCCTTTCTTTGTTGCCCGTTGTGCTCTTCGTGCGCTGGACTCGTCCTTTTTTCTTGTCCAGGTGTAGGGTTTTTATCTTCGGCTCAATTGTTCGATCGTCCATATTAGTTGTTTACCACTTAATGTGCATTGCTGATTTGATTCAGCGGGATTTATTGCAGTCATCTACACAGTAGTGGAAAATCAAAACCATTCAGACACTGTTAACTACAGTGACTTGAAATTTGTACTATCAATTGGTCTTCAGTGGGAAAAACTGGACATTTTAGTACCTTACAAAAACCTGTGTAATGTTGTCCCTATTGGTGTGATTTCGGATATGTCGGTATCTTCTCGCACACTGTCAATTTCGAATGACGTCCTAAAAGAACTGCACTGCACTTTGGAGTTCTAATGGATTGTCTTCTACCGTTTCGTTAATGTTCAGAATTTCAGCGTATTCAACGGTAGATTCTTCTCCGGACCCTATGATCAACAGTGATTGAGGGATAATAAGTTATATGACAAAATGAAAACATTCTTTAGAGTACACAAGGCAAATTTCTTACACCTTTGTAAGATGCGTTCAACGTCTTCATTATCGTGAGACAGTGACTGGAGTCTTTCCAACCTGTAGCCGATGAGTTTGTCAGATGGTGGAACAAGACGCTTTCCTCACAAGTAATGATATCTTCCACTAAACATAATGATGTCCAGAATTGCAACTTGTTTATTCATTCATTAACAACAACATACGAAGCACTGGAGGACTTACCAAGTAGGGAACGCGAACTAACGCTCCCTTCTTTTTAATTTGCATGGCTACCCGTTACTAACAACAATTATCCTCATGCCTTGTTCCTCAGATATGCGGAGTAACTTCTCTTTGAATGGTTTTCGTGATACAGGTAGAGTCTGTGATTTAGCTTCTGAGAAACAGCTACGCACGTCCTTATTTCGTCCGAAAATACTCACTGAAGTCGAACACGACGAAGTAGCAAACAAGGCTTGTTTTTGTGTCTGATTATCAGACTAATCACAACACAAAAAATACACAGACAGTAACCAGGGTGAGTCAGGAAAACCTATTTATTCGTTGCATACTGTTGGGTTTAGTGGTTAGATAGCTTCTTCCGTTCATTTTTGACACCGTTTCCCCATTGAATCCTCAGCACATTGCGGAGGTCAATGATTTTCTTGCGATGTTTACTGGAGCAGATATAAACCTGGTCGCTTCATCTTTTTCATTGACCATATTGGTTTTTATTTCGCTCTCCGTTGAGGCATAAACTGTCTTTCCCCACCCCCACGAGGCACGCGATAACACGGTGTTTGCAGTCGATTGAATCTTAGATCACGGATAACGAGCCGTCCTTTTTATCGACGGCCTATTTCAGTGAGTTATTAATAAGTGGGGTAGAGACACAGCCACCGAGTCGACTATCGGAGCTATCATTCCTTTCTCCAACCTGGTGTTTCCAGGTGTTGAGGTCATTTGAAGTTCTTCGCTTGGTCCGCTTGGCTGCCCTAGCGAAACGTGCACAAAAGTCTCGTACTAACAGAAGTACACCGTTGTTCTGTAGGACTGGTGTCGTCCAGACCAATCATGTACGACACGGCCCAAAGGAACTAGTGGTCACTGATGTTGTCGACTTTGCAAACGAAGGTACACCTGAATGGGAACAGAATTCAGGAACAATACTGATTCAGTTGGTAGAGCGTTGACACCTCACTCTCTGACAGTGATCCTCGTTAAGCCAGCCAGGAATGCACAAACGTGGAGACTCTTGGCCTATGAGACGATGGCTGAATGATTGTAGGCACCTGTTATGCCCGGCTTTCTCCGTCGGTGTAAAGTCCATTTCGTTGTTATGGTTGTGTAAACGTTCTTTGCCTCATTCAACTCAAGGTCACTTTCATTGTACTCCCACTTTTGTTAACTCCGCATGATGTTTTGTCTACCTAGCCGTCGATGTCGCCATGGTGGCCTGGCAGTGCATCGATAGGAGTGAATGGGGTATTATCACACCGTTGCCATCAGGGCAGCAAATAATCATCGTCATATTCAAGTTCACTGAGTCAGGTGTTCCTTTTACAGAAGTGGTCTTTATTAGGTACACTCCTGTCTGCTACAACAGTGGTCAGTTTGGGAATGACAAAAGTGACATTTTTAAGGAAGCGGTTTTTGATCGGGGGAGCAACATAAAAGAGATTAATACATCTGTGGTTTAACGGTTAGCTGGAAACCACCCAGCTCGAAGGAAACTGGTGTACAATGATAAATCTCATTCTATTTATTTGGTTATTGCTACATGTATTCGTAATTCATGTCCATAATTCACTGGTACACAGAAACTAAAAAGTGACATTCGCTAGTAACACACTTCGTTCAGGAGTGACTTACAGATTTTGAGATTTAACAGCCTTGGCCCAATCAAAGCGGTGGTTTGTAGTTCGATTGTTAGACACTGTTTTTGGTGAAAACATCGGAATCGATCCCGTTCTGTCATTTCGGACTAATTGACCAGGTATACGATTAAGCCGCTTCCACTGTGTCTAAAATGACTGTTGCTTCAGCGAAGAAATTTTTCAACTTTTCATTATGCACATCGTCAAACACTTAGTAACGAGGCGATATGCCTAAAACTGTTGGGTAATATTGATATGGAGCAACAACAGTTGAACAGTTGACGTATTTCGTCCATTGGTTATTATCAGACCAAGCGTTGTAACTCTGATACCTGCAGTGACATCGATAAATTCCAACCTGTAAAGTCTTCGTTGACCTAATTCATAAATCTGAAGTGTAAGAATGTTGTGGGTGAAGCAGTTTTGCATTTTGCCTGCTCTTTGGAAAGCTCTTATATTTAGAAACTTAAATAAATTTCAACCAAACTGAATGGTTGTTTGACCTACTTACATTCCGTTTCATTCCATTTCAACTCTGTCTTCTGTTTCACTATCCGTGTTTTACAGGACAGTACAAGGTGAGACACATCGGTAATTTCTTAATTGTCTATTCTGTTGCGTACAAGTATCGGAATTCGGGACTTCCAATAGCCCTAGAAATCGTACTCGAATTAAAACCTCCCACACAAGTAATAAACAGAATACCGCGTACTGGTAGCAATAAGCAGTTCGTGTTCACGAAACAAGGGGCCGAATTCATAGATGTATAACAGTATTAAAGAAACCACATCCTCTCATTGGCTGATCGTATTGACATTTACAAAGTCACAAAGTTAATTGGTGCAATACAGAACAAAGAAATTAGCGAATAACAGAAGACGTAACATTAAGGCTGTTCGTCCAATCCTGATGTGGTATCGTCTGGATTGGTCCCTTGTTAGATCTTCTATCGTGCCGAAGTTTGGATAAGCGATAAACCGAGTAGATTTTCAGCACACTTTTCCATTCATTTCCTCATTCACATTGGTCAGTGACACTTTGTTGGACATAAATGAATTCCCCTTAACGAAATGACTATTGTTGATCTTGGTGGTTGTTCACTTAAAGGGGTCCTACACATCCACTTCTCAGTGGAATTACGTTTAGTATCAACTACAGTTTACGCACTAAATCGCATAAGAATAGCAAGGCCACAATGTTTCAGTAAACAGCATGAACGCCTTACAATTAGCACGCACTCATTTTTCGCTGTTGTCCGTTTTCCGATGTTCAGTTAGTAGAATTATGTACATCAAAAGTTTTGTTTTGTACTTCTATTCACATCTCTAAGAAAATCTGCACACATTAAAACTTGTCAAGATCCTCTAAAAATTCCAGTGGCCCCTAAGTAGTTCTGAATGTGTACGTACTATTGATAACGGTTTCTGCCATCTATCGGACAGCTGTTCCACGTGGACGTCGTTTGAAATGATTTATAAGGTCACACAAGACAGACGGTCAGTCTCGGCTATCGAAATAATTGTGGTTCCACAACCTTGCTGTGTACAGATTGGCCTTTCAAACATTGTGTCTGTCGCGCTTATCGTGGTTGCAAAGAACTACTGTATGTATCAGCATTGCACTTCTCTGAGCTCAGCGCTTGCATTGACAGTCGTTACTAACCTCTTTTTTCTAGTCTCTGGTTAAAGCACCTAAGTGATCAGCACTTAAAGGCCAGGCTGAACACACTAGTTTTGTTACAGCATCAAATAGTCTACCTTTTGCAAAACCTAAAGTTCATTAGAACAGAAAGGAGATATACATTGCGATACGTTAACATTTCATTTACTCTCATCAGTCGCAAACGTAAAACATGCAAGTTATATACATCACACAGATAAGGACAGACAGGGATTAGACACGCATACAAGCACAACAAGTATTATTTAATCTCGACCATGGCAACCCGATAGGTTGTCTCAACCACTTTTGTGCACACAATTTTGTGCACTGACAACTCAAAAGAAGGATTTCTTATTCTTGCCATTCAGTGATGACCACTTAGCCAACGATGTAAAGCACGAATTAAGGTCTGCTCCGGTTCGAACGTATGCGGCTGCGCAGTTGCGCTTATTTCAAACCGCCAGAGGACCAGTTCTCCTCAATCGCGAATGTAGCTTGCCAAACTCTTCTGCCTCCTATGTTGTTTACCAGTTCACTTGCAGTTGCAGTGACGCTTACCTAGGCAAAACAGATCAAAAACTATCCCAGCGAGTCGCCGAACACATTCTGAAATGGTTGAAACAACAGATGACGCACCAACCTCAACTTGGTGCACTGACGGCTCGAAACCCAACGTCATCGATTGGTAAACACCTCATAACAACAGGTCACCAAGTTGACCCATTAAACTCATTCAAGATACTGTTGCACAATCGAAACCCGGAACTATTAGCTTTCTGTGAAGCGATGCTCATCTGAACTTACCAGCCGACGTTGTGTGCACAAAAGTGATTGAAACAACCTATCGCGTTGCCATGGTCGTGATTACGTAATAATTGGTGTGCTTGTAGGCGTGTCTAGTCCATGTCTGTCCTTATCTGTATGATGTATATAATTTGCATGTTTTACGTTTACGACTGATGAGAGTAAATGAAACGTTAACATATCGCAATGTATATCTTCTTTCTGCTCTAATGAAGTGGTTAAAGGCAACTCATTGTTTCAAAAACCTAAAGTAGATGATTTCTGGCATGTGTTTCAACGCTTAGTAACCATAACTTGCTGGAGTAGCTTGTGGTAAAGTTATAATTTCACAACCCAGCCCATCATTTGTTGACGAACGATAGTCTATCTAAGCGGAGCGTTATCTGCATCACTGTGTTCGACGATCCCCGAACATATCCGAATCCATTTACCTAGATTTATGTTCTTTTGTTATACAGTGGAATTCATAGTTAACCTGGCTAACCACTCTGAATACCGAATTGTGTTTTTCGTTTGCAGACGAGCGTGTTGGAAACCTGGCATTCGTTACCAACGACCCGGTTGCAACAGCCAATGTTAAATCGCAGCTTAAAATAATTGTTCGTCGATGTTGGTCCAATCCTCCTCAACACGGTGCGCGAATCGTGGCTACCATACTGAGTGACGCAGAGCTGTGCGAACAATGGTAAGGTAGCCAGTATTTCTCAATGTATTCTACAGCCCTCGTTTTACTGGCTTGCACCTAGTTTTAACAGTACATTGTACCATGACCATAACCGACAGATAGTGTCACCAGTTGACCCGTGTGCAGGACCTAACTAGATTGTGTAACACCTAGACTTAACGGTGGAACAGGCACAACTAGGTTGCAGGACATGCCAGCTGCTTGGCGGCCGAGGCTTATACCACTGGGAGGCCGCAGTCCATAGCATGCGTCAAACGGTAGATGGGCTACAGACAAGCACTGAATTTGGTGAACGCTATTCAACCTGAATCCAGTGTGACTTCGCCCACAACCTTACACCCTACTCTCCCTTCCCAAGCAAAAGTGTCGCAGTTCACCGTGCACGTATCCGTCTTCGCAAATAAAGCTCTCTCCTTCGTAAATAATTCATAGTACTTACAGGACGTTCCCTAGTATATGCACTTTTCAATTTCCGTGATGGGCTCTCGTAGATGACCGATGTCCGCCTGGAGGGTCTACTATTTAAAATAAAGCTTTCGCTACTTATTACTTGCTAGTAGTCCGATTTAATTGCGCCATCCGCTGGTCATCTAACTACAATGATTGAGTGTTCCGTGCGCAGCACAGCGACCGAAGTGAGTTGACCGACAATTTTCACCACACCTGTCGAGTTAGTGTGGCTTTTTATTTTAATAAAGGTACTAGTCCAATGAGGAGTCTCAGTTTTGCGCCACACATTGATTCCGACTGACTGACGTTATAAACTATACGTATCTATTTGTTTGACATGTCTGACTTTATCGTGAACTTTAACGTGTGTGGTCAACCAACAGACCCATTCTTAGTGTGGTTGGGCTTCATAGGTGCAACAGAAAATAGATCGTCCTTTTATTTCAGTGTAGGTACTTTTTGAAAAGTTAATTGGTGTAATGGGCTAATGTTTTGTATATGTCTACATTGCTTTTTACGTATTTGTTGAGTTGCATGCGTTGAAGTTGACTATCTCGCTCATCAGCTTTTTTAATGATCTTCAACTCATTGAATCGAGAATTGATGTTATTATTGATGCTTGAATATTTCTTTTAATGAAATTCATGAGTTACAACCGTAATGTAACCAATCTCTGCTGTAGCAGAAACTTTTGACCTCGAGCATTATCACCGGTCTTATTACGTTCTCTAGAAGTGGTCCTTCCAAAACAGGAGTGCCTCTACATTCCCGCAGAAAAACTTGTTCTTGTACTTATCCGTCCAATTTTAGATAGAAATTTTCAATTAGTTCTGTACACTCCCATTTTTCACGTCTTTTATCATAACCTTCTTCCATTTTACTTGGAACACGTGGTTTTCCATTCACTAGAGATTCTGTCACGGGTTGCATCGAATGTATGCTTCTGTTTCACCCTATGTCTTACAACTATTGTTTCATTGCCAGACGCTTTCTTCTGCAATTAGACCTATCTAGGCTGGCAGCGTGTATTGCAAAGGTAGTGTGTGACCCAAGCTGTGAAGAGGAGTGTAGATTAATGAAAACAACATTCTTCTAACACAACCACTGAAAGTGTGACGGGGATAGAAACAATGTGGAGCGTCGGGGATACTGATTTGGACAGACACAGTTGAACGGAATTATCCGCACTGTCATGCACCTCGATGAAGTGTGTTCCATTCGCGTATCCAAAGCGGTTTTAATTGTTATATATTAAGTAACGTTCGCATCTGTTTACAACTCTCGCACTTAACAGATCAGTGCCTTTTGAACGGAGTACTAGACTTGTGCTTAGCCGTTTTTCAGGGCCTGGTCATGAGAAAGATATGTACTGCTACTGACGTGTTCCACTGAAAGCGAAACTGTAGTCTGGTGCTCATATTCGAAAGGGGGTGGCTGATAGATCTAGGCGGGCCCAAGGGCCGCGAATGAATTAGAATGTTGTTCAGTTTATAAATCAATTTGGAGTCAGGTGTAAAGAATTGCGACCCAAAATATGAGATGTTGAAACCTGATAAAAGTTCTTTGGTGTGGGTGCATCAACCCAGATTAGAAGTGGGCATGCTATTGAGCGTACCGTGGAAAATACTGACATCGGTTGGAGATCAGTACGTAGTCCTCAGTAACGTTTACGTACATTGGTTGTAATACACCAGCTAGACTGATAGCTAGATGGGTATACTTAAATCGCAGTGAATTTATCAACATACGTACTTGAAAGCGGTTTATTTTACCACCGTGCATCCGGAACAACTAACTGAAAAAAAATTGGTAGTGTTTATCGAATAACGCCACTTCTTTTATTGGTCTGTAACGTCGACGACCGACTGAGCGGAGTAATACACTGTGCTGAATTAAAGAGGCGTCATTTACCAATCTAAATTAAATAGGCTTATAATTATTCGCGGCTAACCTGGATGTAATCTAGTATTGGCATTCTACTTCGTTAATTTCTGGTGGTGAAGTACATCAACAACTCTTCCAAGTTTTTGCTACCGTCCTCACAGATTTCCTGTTAATGGTTCAGCGTAGTTTCAGTAATTGCTAGCGATTGGAAAACTTGTCGCAATGCATTTTCTTGACCCAGCTGCGCTGTATTGTTCAAAGTGAATGTAGGCTGTTTGTTATTACCGAGGCACCGAGTTACATTCGTGATCACTGCTAGTAGTTCATGATGCTCCTCTAATATACTCAGTTCATGATGCCCACAGCGATCTTGTCGTGAGCTAATCCGATGAAATAAAGACCGTCTGCTCCGGCGATTAACAAGCGGACTTTGTAAGACCCTGCGTCATATTATTGTACGATTAGATAAATGGAGGCTAACAGTTAGGCTTTATCAAATAAAACTAGCGCATGCAACAGATTTTTGCACTCGAGTGAACTGTTACTCAAACAGTATCTCCATTAGACTTGCATTATTCGTTTACGAAATTTCCACTTCCCATAGCTGATGAATTTCAGGCTATGGTTGTGGTTTTTGGTATAAGAGTTGTGCACTTGAAATTGCTGATCTGCAGTTCTGTGCCTCGTTCGCCGGGTCGCTAATGCGACTACTGTTTATTCTTAATTCTCTTCTTGAATCACACTACTCGCAAGTAGCCTTGATATTTACGTGCAATCTTTTTTCTGTGCCTCAAATGTGATGACCACCTGTTTTTAAGTGCAATAGGCGATTTTTGAAAACTTTCATAGTCGTTGGACTTAGTTTATGTACAGTTTGACTTTGGAATAATCCTCCTACTCACTCCGTGAGATAACCCAGCCAACTTTTGCCGATTTTCAGGAAAGCAAGTGTTCGTTTGATGGCCGAACGGGTCAAACTGATGCGACAGATGCTATATGATCAACTCTGTGCTTTGAATACTCCAGGATCTTGGGAGCATATACTGCAACAAATAGGAATGTTCTCTTTCACGGGCTTGTCGAGTGAGTTAGTTGTGCATCTACTTACAGATTTTTGTTTGTCACCACGTACAACACTTATTGTGGTGTAGTCGAAGATTCAAGTTTAATGCTTTACGCACCTTGATAGGCGAATTTTCAGTTTCTACGTGCACATATCTTTAGCATTTGAAGGATAATCAAACACATGAGACAGGCTCACATTATAATAATCATAATAAGATTTGTGGAAAATTCCGTCAGCGGTCACAACCAATTTCCTTCGAGAAGAGTCGTTAATTCAGTCTAATAGCCAACTAGAAAATGCGAAAGCTGTTTACATAGAATTCCAGCTAGGAAGTAGGTAACGGTGTGTGAAAGTAAATGTTCGTACAAGGTCTGGTGGAAGATGAGAAAATACGTTTGAAGAGGTCTGTACGACACGAGATTTCCTGTCACATTTTGTGGAATGATGAAAAACAGTAAAATCAACGTACGACTTACTAGAAACCTTACTGAAACATGGCAAGTGTTTTAAGAGTGTAACAAAGCATAGAATCTTCCAGTAAATCTTTTTACTGTCAGTTATGCTAACTTATTAGGTACTTGTGTAATCAGTTACGCTATCCTGGTTCAATAGCTAACCATTCTGTTTCACTTCATTGTCATTTCATTCGTTGCGTGCTACAGCAAGGGTAACGCCATCAGAGTCTTTGGTTACAACAATAAAAGATACTTTTCATATGTGTGGTTTCTTCACGGAAATCCCCAGAATTTTTCAGGTTCAGTACTGCATCTTCCGGGCTTGAACGCATATTTACTTCCCAAAATTATCCCGTCAACTGTTACTTGGATAGTCCATGCTCGCTGAGGTGATTAATTGGTCTGAAACCTGGCAATTATCTGGGGCTGTGGTTTCTGTACGTCTGGTTGTATAAAGCAATATCATATTACTACTTCTCTAAGCCTCCTTCGTTATTGAAAGGATCATAATTTTATTTAAAAATCATGTAAGTATCTAACTGTCCTGTTAATATTCATGCCTCCATGACCGAGACTTTACATTATAGAGTGTCCGCTAAACTCGTAGTTAACTCTCATTGTAAATTCGACCTTTGTTACAAGTTGAAGACAGCCCTCAGGTTATATATCACAGTGACTAATAACCGACATCAAAATTAGAGTAGCAGCGGTTGATGATGTTACCTGACTGCTGTACAAGGATGGGGTTAGCCAAACCTCCCATGGCTAAACTCAAGCAACCAACAACACGGTGCCTCCACCTTGTAAACAAACAACCGGGTTGCCAGGGCGACTAAAGTGATGTTCGGAAGACAGATTCTTCGAACCTTTCACACTTGTTTCACTGACAGCTCAATCAAACAACTACTTGATGCATGCTCACGAATCCGGTTTGCTGCCGTTTCTTTCAAATTCCGCAGGCAAATAGCAACCTCTGCATCAAATCTGCGTTTATCCATCTCGCATATTCATACTGACAGCGTACTTATCATGGCAGACAATTAGTTTGCCTCCTCAGTAAATGGCTTAATCCTCTGAGTATATGTATCCTCAACAATAGAATGTTTTAAAAAATGGGAATAAGAGAAACCTAACCATAATCTACCGGGCATGCAATAATCGCACTTTAACATGTAGAGGACTAACAGCATACATTACAGCAGTGATTCCGATGACCAGATTACCAAAAGACTCGAACTGGTGTCCTGAATATGTACATTGAGTCCCCGCTTGAATTCGTCTATTAATACTGTTGTTACAACAGAGTCTGTCAGGTTATTCCAAACTGTACACATCCGGAATCCAGAAGACCGACATCCGCGAGTCAGGTAGCTCATGCGTTGCTACACTCATAGCACGGTTCCTCTGGGGTGATTGTTTGGGGGTAGTTCGAAACAAGTTTCTTAAAGGTTGACTGAGGTTCGTATATGCTAAGATTTAGTCTTCACTAATATGTCCAGTGCCTGAAGAACTGTTACGGGTCACACAGTCTATCTGGATAGAATAGTAGACAAATAGTCATAACCTACTTGATTGCTCTTTTCTGTGCCTTTTCAATAAGAACATCACCATTCCCAAGCATGCTTGATTATTGAGCTCAAGATGAGGGAGAGCCATTGAGTTGGACATATTCGCAAAATCAGCCAAGTGAAAGTCCTCAAACTGTCCATTGTGTATCTGAACACCTACTTAATCAGTGGTGCATAGTTTGGTGATAGGCCATCCTTACTTGAGACAATCTTCCCTAGGCTCCATTCGCGGGCAGTAATATCCCGGTTTTAACCGTCAAATAAAAACTCAGTGCAACCGGAATGTTGGAGCGCATAAAATTTCACTCAAACGTGTTAAACGAGAGCCAAATTTCTGTAGCTCAGTACAAACCATCTTTCAGCTTTTCTGTCCCTGATACACTATTCATTATGCATCCAGTCTTAAGGTCACCAGTGTATGATAGTTACAAAGAGTTGACAAGCTATGGGGTTTCCAACACGAATCCTGTAAATAGCAAAGATTCTGGTGTGGAGTCTTATGTCTTTCTGCTAGTCACATCTTGCCAGTCGGGAAATCCATCAGCGACTTTAACACTAAAGAGACAATCGGACCAAATTAATAATCAGTAAAGCAGTAGAGTAAGAGGTTATCTGCGCCAAACCCACGGAGGACAGTACAGTGTTAAGCGGGCTACTTGATCGAAGATTTTAGAAATCTATAGGCAGACGTCATCAATTGATTTGCCCTCATCAATCGATTTTGTCCATTCCCCCCCTTAGTAAGTAAATTGGTACGGTAATAAAATCCTTGCTTAAATCTATTTTGATAATCCAGCAACAATACGAATCAAACCTGGAGTCGTTGTCACTGCAGCCTTCTGAATCCAATTTGAAACCTCGTTTAGTAAATTATAACTGAAATCATGTCCCAACATTAGTTGAAGCTTGCTACAGAGCCTGTGATTTGCATTGCCTTTTGAACAGTATAAATGAGCCAGGAAAGCCACTTTCATCTGATATCATCTATGATATATGGCAAATTCTTTCGGTGAGCCCGCTCGCTTCAGTTTAAGCGTTCCTCCTATTCACTCGATATATCCAGTTCATCAACCTGTCCGGATATCATTCGCTAAGATCTTCTCACAAGTTCACCCTGTCTTTGTTTATTTGCTCGAATATTCATTGATCTGTAGTGTGTGAGCAAGTTACTTTGACTTCTCTTTAAACCCATTGCTCGGTATCAGTCTCTGGTGTTCGAATAATGATCGATAATCGGGTTATGTGGATCGATTAGCACTATCGAAATGGTCGTTGTTTTTGTTAAGTAGTGCTTGTGGTAATGCTCATTCATACATGCAAATCGTAAGCAAGTCCCCACTATCTTCCCTTAGTTTAAGGACAGATTCCGGATAGTAGAGGGATGTTGGGTATATTTCGTTTATAATGAGACCATGGGCAAACAAGCTGGTTCTGGTTTACCTACCATTATCTCACCTACAAAACAAGGTGTAGGTTCAAGTTGTTAGAGTGAGAATAAATCAATCTGAATGTCTGTAATTGTTGGCGGGTTTGATATGAACAAAAAGAACACTGGTGAGCACTCATGTTTGCGCCTAACTATGACAATCAAAGTGTGACACGATTCTTCAATCACTGTTGTATACTAGAAACGATTCAGCCATGATTACCCGGGACGATTTGTCGGTATGCATATGACAATAAGTGAATCAACAACGAAACTACATACGACACCAAAATGGTATTCACTTCTAACCTCTATTTAAGTGACACCATATCTGATATCTTCAGTATGAAACTTAACATTGCCGTTAAACATCCGCGTTCCGCTGTGCAACTGCTGATGACTTTTGTCTTTATTTTAGTCACCCATAACCGAATGTTTTATGTAATCGACTGATGAAAATAAACGAAACGAGTGCCGTCTTCATCATCCGTAACTGATTGATGAATTGCCTTTCTCTTTTTTCTCTCGGTTGGATCTTGTCTTTTCTCCATAGTTGTATAGCACTTAAGCAGTTAACCACTGATGTATTGCTGTCTATGATGTTGATGATGATGATGATGATGACGATGATGTTGATGAGGATGAGGAGGAGGATTCATTCTTCTAGTGAGATAAACCGTCTGATACATAACATGTTGTTTTGAGGCCGCATTCGAAGTAACAAATCAGCGAGATGATAAAAACATGTACACATACAGTTGTTTCACACTTGGTTGTGATTAGTAATCCTCTTTACATCTCCACATGTCCTCAGTGAACTTTCGGGCTTAACTCCAAGTAGGTCAAAGGTCGTGCCATAGCGACCGTCGATGTACTCGCTATTTGTAGTTTAACCCCGACAGTGTGTGTGCATAGGAAGAACTTTGTGCACACGTTAGGGCTATCATGATCATTCACACATAACTAGGATGTACACGACTCAAGTAACGGTGTACAGAATGTAACGTTGATTCAACAGTCGTGTCGTTCCCTCCCGTTCCTAATTTGACGCAATTGTGATTGCACAACTGCGTCACTTTCGGTGCTTGTCAAACCCATTAACTACGTCATACCCGTCAGATCATGATCACCTTAGCACCATGACCCGATATAATTGTGTTGTAAATGGACTGAAGATGAATCACCAAAACGGACCCGTTTGCTACACTATCTCCTAGACGTTTTATTTCCACGTACATGTTATGATCCTCCTTGTCATTTCGTTGTTGATCGATTTACGATGAGAAGAAACATGCTTACATATCTAGTAACATGGACTTCCATTCAAAATATATTCTACGAAGGCGATCCGTTCCCCAGTGTTATATCGCTGTACATACATGTAGTTGTCGTAACTCCTTCTGTTTTATACATATGTTGTGTTTAAGTCCTACCCCGGATGCAGACTCTGTTGGGCACAGTTATTGCTTTTAATTTGTGATGTATCATACTGCCGGAACACTGTTAGAGTGATGGGTCTTGATGATGGCCATGCAATGTAGTGAAATATGCTACTTAATTCAGATTGGATTATTTGAAGCCAGTCTTGATGAATCACCAATAAGCAGCTTGTCCACCACATTGACTGCTTATGAACAAACCGGATGTTTTCGTTCATTCATCCCGATCATCTGCTTACCGGACCTTTGTGTTTGTCACGATAGTGTTTTATTCAGCCTTTTTAGCTTGATAACAGCAATCTAATTTCAACCACATGTTCAATGAATTGCAATATTGTTGGTACTGTTCGCTGCCTGCTCATTTTCATGAACCGTACCACGCGGTATGCCAATTTTTCCTAACTCATTTGTTCACTGGAACAACCCCATGATTGCCGCCAGTTCAGACATGATTCCCAATTTATGGGTAAAGTCAAATCCTGTCAACTGTGCTCAGTTGCCTCTTGGTTATTTTTTCCACGTATCATCACACCGGATTGCTGCATATGTAAGTCATGCGTTTCTGAACCTTTAAAAGTTCACCACTGGCTGATTTAACAATCGTGACTTGTGGTCCCCGTACCCCCCAGTTGACCTCGATTAAATTGATCATCGATCGTTTCTGAATGAGCGATCATCCAATGCAGTTCTCCATGCTGTGTTTCACCGGGCTAGCTATCGATCCAGACTGAGAGACATCGGGTGGGCCGTTTGTGTGCACCAACCCTTCACTGTGGGCCGATTGTGGTCGCACCTAAATTTGTGGGTGCGTAAGGCAAGTGCGTACCCGTGTGTTTGTGTGTGTGTGTGTGTGTATTTGGCCCCGTTCACAGCTTATCCGAGCCAGTGTCTCACATGGTGTTTGACTCAGCCGTGTGTTGTAGCTCATCTGACAGAGTGAAAATCGCCCGAACGCGGACTGGTCACTGTCCCATGGAGCACGCAACAGTGCTGTCACGACCAGGCCGCCACTCACAATCGCGGTCGATTGTGAATACGTGTGTACGCGTGTGTTGCGCGCACGCTGTCTGCTCATTGGAGTACGAAACCCACTTTTGCGTACAGCACGCACACTATCACTTTAACACTACTACTACCACCACCACCACCCTGTGCACGTTGTCCATACGAGCCCCTGTTTGAATCGATTGATCGAACCAGTGGACGTGCGCTTTGAGCAGATCGTGGACATTTCCGCCAGTGAGCACATACACTCGGATCCTAGTCAAGCCCACATGCACTGGTACAGTAGGCTGAGCACAGCCCACAACTGAGTGACCATTTTCCTGTGAATTTGTTTGGTGCCCATCAAAAAATGGCCCTTGTTGGGACGTGACAAACAGGTAACATCGGCACCGTTGACTCTCTTCTGTGAAGGTAGTCACCTTCGGTGACTTTTTGGCATCCATGGCCTAATGTTAGGTCAGATCTTGTAAGCTTCAGCATTGCTGTCAGCCACAGTTCACTATGACAGAGTTTTCCGGTCATGCATGTACACCCGTTCTATAAACAGCCATACAATACTCATTTCAGAAGTGTGCTGCAGGCACATACTATGCAGTTCAAGAGAACCATTTGGGATTCACGTCAGGTCAATAACACTGCCGAAGCTCATATGCTCTCATAACGACATTGGGACTATGGATTTCTGACGATTTAGAATGTTGGCAGTGAGAGAAAATGTGGATGAATACGAGCAATAACGTAAATGAATGACCAACATTTGTTGGAGTTAGGTGGGGCAAGCGCCGAAATTAAGTGATACGCGTTACACATTGATCTCCTGAAGTCAACTCGTGTTTGATAAGGTTGCTCTTTATTATGAAATACGAGATGGATCATCTTGTGCTCCTGATAACGTAGACCGTAAAAAACATCCTGGCTTATTGCACAGTCTAAATTGGCAGCCTTTCGTCAAAGCAGTTACTCTTTCGTATCGACTTATTATTTAATGTACAACACCTTCGCTATCAAGATCCATTGCTTTCCTGTGATTGATGAAAGTTTCGTAGGGTATCGATTTCCTTCACATAATACAGCGAATGCTAACCACTCCAGTTTTTCCACGGACATCATGTACGCTGGTAATTTGCATTCGAAATGCTTGTGCTTCCAGCTCGTCGTAGCCGTGGCTGCGTATAGTTGGTCCTGTCTTAACACACAATACTCAATCGACGACTTCGTAAAACTTAATGAAGGCATTCATTGGGAAGCTATGAACGGTAAGTCGCACTCTCCTCCCGAAATTGAGAACTCTTGATCTGGTTGGAGATGCTTAAAGAGTTCGTAGTTAATACGGTACGCTGAGGCGAATGTTATCGTCTTCGGAATGGGTTGTTTGTGAAGTAAGAAACTTCAATAGAACTGGACGTTGAAAGCCTTAGGGTTGTTGTTTTGCGTATGCTTTATCATTCTCGCTTACAACTCACTTGTTCGTCTGCAGATAGTATTGATTGTTTGTGCCTAGGCAAAATGAGTTGGTAAATTAAGTCCCACTGCTTCTCCTCTAACCCTCAATCTCGACATCGGTACAATGAGAGTGATGATGAGGAAATAGGGTCAAGTGGGCCAGGTGCAATATCATGGAAATTCACGTTACATTTACGTGAATTTACATGGATTTTGAGAAAAGCTCCTTTGCGGACAAATGCTGTATCGCAGATAGCTACCTACAAAAAGAGCGAGCAACTGGTCATGTTCCAGTGAGCGAGACGTATTACGTACACAGGTTATATTTTCGAAGGTCCAGTAATCTCGTTTAAAGGTGTTATTACTTCTGAACCTTAAACAGACCGGATATGAGAGAACATACATGATTTCTTCGTTAAGCTATGAATTAAAGCTAAAAGTGCCGTAGGTTTTTCAACTTTTCGACTTTCTTGGAGAATCTTTATGAAGCGATTTAAATGAGAAAAATTACAGTAAGGAAGAGGCAGTCATCAGGTGGCACGTGCTGATGTGTTTTAATTCCGATGTATAAAAAAGAATACCCATAGGTGTGACGGATTTATGCGAAACCCATGGTTTTTTTTGGTTTTTGCTCGTTTTGACGTACCTAAAGAATTACTTCATAATTGGTTTTGTTTGGGTAGGTCACATAGTTTATCTCAATCTATTGTGTAAGTTACCGAAGTCAGTAACCGAGCTTCTTGTATTAAAGGGGTAGATCAGCTGAATTTCACCCCGCACTTTCCGAGATTCTGCGCCTTCTGAAGGTGAGTAGATTACCCTTTCGATTATGCTTAAACATTTCCAAAATGTGTCCATTAATAGGCATAGTGATCTAAAATGAACGTTAGTCGGAAGACTTGAGTACAGTTGTCATACTTTCTTATCCCGTCGTCTTGTTATTGAGTAGCACACGCGTAATAACGATTCTAACCGTCACAAAATGCGTCGCGCAGTGTGCAATAATCCCAGTTTGGCATGCCAGTGGGTAACAAACGGTTACACAGTTTAGGTTCCTCCTTTGACCAAGAGTAGCGTAGTTCATAATTGCACGCACTGCTCCTTTCGGGGTTACAAAACAACATGAGCATAACGGTGGTGGTAATGGCAATGATCTGTCGTTGAATACCGGATCATGGTACTTTTCTTGTGTCACCAAAAATCTTGAAGGGATTTTCGGGAAATCATGTCACACTTAGTCCGCTTGAACTTATAATACAGCGTATTCAGCTGTGTGAAGTTTGACATGTCAAACTTTCCTCACAGTCTATCGATAACTGTCTTGCTTCAAAAACTTATCTCCTGTCCAAAAGCTTTGTTCGTGTGCTTCCGTTCCGACTTCCTTTGCTCACGTTGACTGTGATCGATCGTCGCAACAATGGCAACAAATCTGCACCGACTTGAGGGTGAACCACGGTCCTGCTTCACATTGATGGCCAACATTGGGAAATCGTGCGATCCCTCCCCACATCCATTTGCACATGTGAGATGAACATGGAAGGTGGGCGTTGCGCCTGTGTGCGTGTAGGTAAGATGAGAGTGAACCAACCACCATCCGATCGCCCTATGACCTGAGTTGAGTTGTCATGCCAGATGTGGCCAAGCCTCACATATTTGCTTCCACTGATTGTTGCTCGCCGCACGCGCGTGAATGTGTGTTTGTGTGTCCTTCTATCCTGCGATCACGTGTCTGTGCCCGCGAGTTGCACGCCTGTGCGCGCGTGTGTATTAGGTTAGGGCGACGCAGTGGCAACAGTAGCCCTGATGTGCGATGGGCAATTTTTGCCTGCTTCTTCCACACACATCCGCACACACCCCTAAGGACAGGCTAGACTGGTGTAAACGTGCTAAGGCACCTGGACCGATGACGGAGAGAACTACGGGATACACGTAGAGGGTGAAATCGATTGAGCAGGAAACAGAATTGAGGCATGCCAACCTCCGGACACAAACACACACAGCATCACCGCTTCCTACATTCCGACTTGCACAGACTATATGACATGCGCAAATTGTGTGTGTGTGTGTGTGTGTGTCGTGCTCATCATTTGAGTCTGTGCACGGAACTGCGAGCATTCTGGTTGGTCAAATGGGAATGGGCACAACAGATAGATCGATATCTTGCCTTCTTTCCAGCGAACAGTTGTATGGTAAATGTGCTTATTCCGGTTTTCTGTCAAAGACGTAACCGATTCACATCCTTTAACTTCCCCAGTAAACAAGCACGCAGATCATGGAACAAAATCAGTTTAAGTGAACCTATTCAGTTTATGTGAACTGCCAACGAAGTGGTGTAAGGTGTCGAAGATTAATGTAAATGTGCTTTCAAAAAAAAAGTGCTTCCTTTGAACTTCATTAAGTCACGATATTCAATTCGCGGTAAACGTGTAAAGTCACAATAGTTCACAGATAATTTTGCCGCATCATGCCGCGGTGTATTCATCTTCTTTATCTGACCAACTGGGGTCATAGTAGGGAAACTTTCTGAATTCTGTCTGTTTTTGATGTTCATGAAGAAGGTTGTAAGGGGTACCACGATAATGCTTTGAGATCACTTCATGGATGTGTATTACTTTCATATCCTGAATACCTAGGTGCATGGCTCACGATTAAAATGCTGCTTGGTAGGAACATTTCGTGACATGTTCACATGTCAGCCGAGGAGTTTACACACAATGGGATAAGCGTCGATTGGCTGGATGAGCAGCCGTCGTGATCTCAACCGGAAACGACCAGTGGTTTTAGGCGAGTTATAAGTTTACTTATTAGTTATTATCAGCAAATAAGTTGAAGAAAAGGCGCGCATCTGAGCAACTGTGATGAAGTTGGAATAAAACTGGAGGAATGCAGATTATTCAGAGGTAACGCACATTCCACGACGTAAATGTTCTTCTGTGTCGGTGATTCTTCATCACAGGTGCTAAAAAGATGTACCGGTCTGTCATTCTGTCGGAAGCAGTGTACTAAGCGGGGTAACTACATTTATTTGTTGTCAGTGGCAAGCAGGATGTCAGATGCGCTATCCACTGCACAGCCATCAACGACTGAGTTTCACTGTACAAACGATTGTTAGATACTTTTCAGAATACTCATGTATGTTCTCGGTTGTTGTATTTTGTGCTGCCGTTTCAAGGATTCTCCGTGGTAGCCTTTATCTAGAGGCAAGCACTTTATATATTTATATATATATAGTGTGGATTTGAAACGTCACAATAAATCGTTCACTACTCAGTGTTTGCCCTCTTTTTAATACTTCAAATATATATATATATATATAATCAAGACTAACAACTAGTAACTAGATCTGCTGTATTGCTAACCGCTATTAATATATAGGGGATGGAAAATAGATGAGCCACAACCTACTGGTATCACCCCCAAGATTACCGGATACCAGTCAGTGGCTGTTTTCAAGAATTATATCGGCTAGCCTAAAAATTTGTTCTACTGAATGAAGCACTCTGTGACTACGGGTCGTTTCGCCCTGTGTAGGAACGATTGTCGTTCACACTCAGGTTTTTGACGAAAACGGCACGCGTGCATCCCCTCAAATTCCGAGCATGATTGGGCTTCATTTTATCTGCACCAGTGCTCTTCATTGCATTAACTGCATCTTGTGACTTTTTCAAAAGTTATTAAGAGAAAGTGCCATCTTCTCGTGCATTTATTTTTCTTGAATTTTACGGAGCGTGATCATTCGAGTGGCCAGCACGATGTTCAGCCAAACTTTGAGGAAAGTCGGAAAAGTGACGTTGGCGTGTTAGTGTAACACGCGCGCGAGACGCGCCGAGTCCCAGAATGTCCTCTAATTGGATCATGTGGCCGGTCTTGGGAGAGGGCGGACCAGCAGAATGAGCAAATCGCGGCCATCCTACAAGCACGCAGTAATTGCAATTGATCGCGAGCGGTGTCTAAATTCAAACAGACCACCAGAGTAGGTGTGCTCGCCGCTATGCGTGCAACAATTGGCTGAGTGCGCTAGACCATCCGGGTTCAGGGTAAACACCGCCGATCGACAGCACATAATCTAGGTTGTGAGCGCGGTGAGACTCGGTTTCTCCCTGGCTTAATGTAACACATCAACCTTGTCTCATCGACGTGTTTTAACGTTCAACTACATCTGTACTGATCGGCCATGTTCCATGAGACTCGTGAAAGAGCCTTTTTGTCAATTTATTCACCTATTCGAATTGTGGCTCCCATGTGTGGTTTTTGAACCAAAATCAGACGATGACCCTCCTTGCAAGTAGACGTAGAGCATACATGTTCTGCACACATTGAATAGTGTTCATCAGTATACAAATACCTTCCATTCGTATAAGGGTAGTATATTTTAAGGTAGTGTATGCATATACATTACTGGATAAAAATGAACGACTGAGTTTGCTGCGATCGAACAAACACTCACTCAAACACCTACACTGATTTCGCTCAGAGTCGGTGTGCTTTTGCGGGTATGCATCAGCCGAGCACCCACTCACTCCGATTGAATAAGGCAGTTGTATGTTGCAATCTGCGTCTTAGTGAACATCCTTCATGTGACCCTTAGTGAATATCCGTCATTCCTCTGAACAACTTTCAGCAGTCATCCTTACATACGATTTTCGTTCGTTCATCCGGCTCAGCACAATTTCATTGAACTGGTCGTACTGATCAATAAACACCAAAACAATCGGCCATCAACTGGAATGTGGAAGTTGGAGTGATGTATCACGATTTCACCATATTGAAATTGAGTGAATGAACATTCCGGCAGTGCAAGGTGGTGGTGGTCCAGTCCATGCACGAATTGGCATCTGGTAAGCTAAAACCTCAGTGGCTCAGTTGATGGGGCAAAGAATATGAAGCTGTGAACGATCTCGAAGTTAAGCGAACGAACGACGGACAGACCTAAACGATCAGTTGTACGGTGTTTGCTGAGATGTCCATAGCAGTAACATCATATGCTATTCACTCTGAGAGAATGGTTGTTCAGAAGTGCAGTTTTCACTAACTGTACCTGCTGAGTCCGTGCGAGCCGAGCGCCATAAACCACTCCGTTCATTTTTTGTCCAAGATTGTATACTATTTCTCATAACGCGCAACCAGAGCATATATGAAGGACTAGGGTCGGGTGGGCTGCAAATTAAGGAGTGAAACAGTCATGCGGCACCTGATTCATTAATCCCTATCCCACGTCATGCCAAGTAATAAGCAAGACCAAAGAGCCACATGATTCTTTGGCCCCCACTTTTTCAGGCTGCCAGATTTTTGGTCACGGATTTGATGCTCCGTATCCGTACTCTTCGTTCTATAAACTACTTCGTTGTAACGGTGTCAGTAATAGATAGACATACATGGAACATGCATATCATCTAGAATCAGTACGGTGAAACATTAACAACAATATATCAGATGAGGCTGTCGTTCCTAAGTCTAGAACAATAAACCTCAAAATTGCCCACAAAAAGTTCCCAAGGTATCGGAAAGTTGAAGTTCAAAGGTGACAAACGTGTGGATACTTCCTCAATTCTTCACCATTTTCCACACTGTACGTTCGCTAGAGGGACAATCGGGAATTTCAAAAGTTAAGATTAATTGCCTTACTTTAATGGCTTAAACTCATTCTGTAGTTCAATGGTTTTAGTCCAGCAGATGGCGATGCAGAACTATTTGAGCATCGGTTTCCGTAGGGAGAGGGTCCTAAGTTACCTCTAATTACAACTCCGAATAAAACACGAAGGCGTTCACGTAAGAAGAACGCAGTAACACCGTTTATCGTTTACCACTTGTTGATGCAGCATGATTATTTTATTATATTTATTCGAGCTCAAGTGCATCCATTCAACTTGGGCTACAACACAGTTTGACAGTAACGAACACAACTTTACCAGAAGATTCAACAGATACCCCACTGTGGGAAGAGCATCGTTTACCTATTGGCGAAGTGGTCACGGCGAACACTCGAAAATATACGATATTGAGTTCGTGATGGCCGAATGATCGTTCACTTGGGCTTTTTGTTTCGATTGTTCCTTTGCAAGAGTTGATTTTGTTTACTGATTTAATACCATTTAAATGGTGATATTTGTGACTTCGACAGCTTTAAAATTCACCCTGGAAATTTTCCTTGTTTACTTGACTTCCATTAGTGATTGTCCTCAGCATAGCTCATGTTTGTTCAGTTGCACATCCCAGTCACTCCCACCCCCTGTGTGCCGCACTCATCCACTGAAGCGGTAGTAAGCTCTCCCAGGCCAAACCATTCTCATGGGCCAGCTGGTAGGCACTTTGTACCGTCACACGGACAGAGCAGTGATGACACTTTTCCACGACAGATGGTGTGTTCTCCGACTTGGCTGACAATAAGCACCCAGGCAGCTTCGCTTATGTCGTGTTGCCTTCACCCATCTCATACTGTGACGGCGATTAGTGTGCGTGTGCCTATTTGTGGGGGGAGAAGGGGGTTGATGAGTGTGCTGCAGTGCGTCCTGGTGATTGGCTTTGTAAGGTTGGGGTTGAGGGATTGATTGTTCCGTGCGCACGCTCCACTGCGGTCTGTTGGTCGGGTCCCTATTTCGTTTCCCTCCCAAACAAAGGCTGGCCAGATGGAGGAGCTCAAGGCCAACGGCGCGTCTGTGCTCACACCACACATGCGCGCACGCAAGACCAAACCAGACAAACTATTTCCCTCTATGACCTCTGCCTCGCCTCTACCCGCAGAACGCACCCGACACCCCCGTCCTTCAACTGCAAATGGCCTGCCCACACTAACTACTGAAAGAGTTTGATGAGTCATCTTCTCTGTCTGCGTGAGCACTCACTCGTGTGCGTGTGGGTTCACCGCTTGCTCGCTTCCTTTATCGTGACCGGCTGCAGTGGGCATGGGACAAAGCATTCTAGCGTATTGGTGGGCGAACGTGTGCTGGGTGTCCGAGCAACCACAACCAAACATTGTGGTAGAGAGAAAAAAAGACATTGTGCTCACCACATCTAGAGCATCGGATGAGTGCAGGTTACATGACGGACCTACTGCGAGTCGCATCGAGCGTGTTTTGTTCCAGTTCCATGTACCGGCTGGTTAGTTGGTCGACATCGGCTACACCTGCAAACAAGTATCCAGTGATAGTACTTCTTATACATAGGCTGAGCTGTCTCAGTAACAGGCGCCATTGTCATTCATCTATCTCCGACTAGCCTAGACTGGGTGTGGTATGCTGATCTCGAAAATCAGCGTTTCGCAAGGCGTTGCAGCATCCAACATATTACTATGACTTGTTTCGTGAACTTAACCTGATACGTGGTTTTACCCGAGCATTCGCACTCTACGACGATTAGTTGCATCAATTTTATGGCGATCACTATGCTTGTTATGTTGCCATTCCAAAATCCTCACCAGTAATGGTCAGTGCCACTTTCAGTCTTTTATCAATTAGGGCTCGTGGTAGCTCAATGGTAATGGCGTCTGTGGACTCACCAAATGGAGATGCAAGTCAAGTGGTTTCGACCTACTGGCGTTTGCCTAGTCCGTCACAATGGCGCCTGTATTTTTCGCTTGCTTAGATCTAGGCAGGGACATTCAAGTCGTCCGGAACTCAGTGTTCGTTCGTGGATTGGCCCGGTTAATTTATCCTCTCCAATCTACGTTTCACCCACTCTTTGTAACAAAGCCTCACCCTTTTGTACTTGAATCAAACAACTCGTTTCAATTTGATGTTACATGAGTTAACTTCAAGCTAATCACCTTCCCGATGTCAACTGATCCGAAAACTTCTACCGGTTCAGTTCAGCACGAGCTCTTCACACTTCGCTGTATCCGTGTGCACCACACTACCTTTAAAACTGCTCGAACAAAATGCTGGTGATCAGTTATGAATCGACTTTATACTTTGAATTTCTTTCACGATATTGCTTCACCATCTTCTCATGCGTTACTTGTGAGCTAATTCATAATCAGTATTCTGAGCCGATCACTTCGGCTGTTCAATTCGTACTATAGTAATACTTGACAAATCGCACTCAGTACGGATCACCTTATGCCATCCGTCAATTCCCTATTCTTGGATCTCATCTAATTGTGAGATTGGGGAACCCCTGATGTGGGCTAATCTCAATCCCAGCGACCTAGTGCTCGCTATCGGTGAGCTTGCCTGCCAATACGGACAAGTTCGCTTGCTTATCGATCGGTTAAAATTCACTACTTGAACTGAGTCGTCCTCAGCTCCGTATTGATTAAGGGCACCTTGATGCAGAGATTTTCGGTTTTTACTGTAACGACCATATGAAATGTTACAATCGTTACACAGTTGTAACCTCGTACACTTTTCGAGTGATCGATGAACCAGCTAGTTGAGGTCTCTGGTCAGATGAATGACTGATATGGTCGCAACCAAACAGTCATTTGACGTATGGCGCAAATGTCTTTGAACGACCTTGCATTGACGTAGTATATCTGGAAGTGAGCCTCTCTCCCAAAGCCAGCACGTTTCTCTGCCCTTTCGGCCAGCATATGGGTAAGGTGATTTTTGTAATTGACATCTTTTATGATGAATCCTATTCACAGTATGACAGCGATTGCCTAGAAAGCAGAATTGGATATAATTATGTCAGCTGTTCGGTAGACTTTCTGGGAAAACTAGTTATACGCATGTCGCTACTTTTGGAGACTTTAACCTGTTAACTGTTATACACTGGCCTCAAATCGGGCTGACAATAGGGCCGAAAGAGGTAGTCTAATCAGATATTTTACTCGAACCAACGAGGAATTTCATTATTCTCCCTATCGTTGCTGTCGTGATCTCGTTTTATTAAGCACAGTATCTTTATTTCACTCCTAGACGCAAACCTTGATCACCTGTCCAGCCCAGCCCACTGAGCGGTGGATCTAAGAAGAGACAGCAGTTCTGGAGTGACCATGCTCACATTTCTGGAATGCCTACACTTGCTCATATTCGAAAATACGCACACACTATTACGTTTCATCTGATCAAGTAGAAGCACAAGCCACACCATTTCTCAGCGTGTTCGTTATGTTTTCCCATTTCCTACACACAAATTGACTGCTATGGGTGGGGACGACCGATACTGTCCCTCACGAATCAGTTGGCATCTACTCTTAACGTTTGTCCGCGCGTGTCTATGAGTCTGCGGGAAGTGAAGCACTCGATAATTTCACTGCACCGGTCGATACCTGCGCCCATTAGGAAGGCTGGTCACAATAGGCGGAACGTAAGAAGTGGAGTGCTCCGGACACAACACCCAGTAAGGTTGCCCTTCTCTTTCACTACATTAGAAGCGCGCGCATACACACAGACACGTGCACGCCTACCATCAAACACAAATCCCACACAAGGTCCTCGTCGTCTCTCCATCAATTGCATATCCAGTTGTGTGCGTGTGTGTTGGATGTCGTGTCGTATCCATCACAATGTGTGTGTGAGTTGTTACGTGAAGCACGCATGCAAAACATACACACGCACATAATAGGTTGGGCTTCCCTGCCGAGTCGGGATACCAGCATCATTTGGGCTTATTGACTGAGCAGGTCGTTTGGGCTTGCAACACGAACGGCACAAGCCGCCTTCCTGCGCTCGTGTTGAGAACAGTCAGGTCGGTGGCATGGGAGTTGTAATCGACCGTTCGTGCAAGACTGAGTGCGTGCGTGTCTGTGTGCATTGCATCGGGATTCTGAATATCGAGGTTGATGGGTCGCACTAACCGTACCACGCACACTCACACTAAGTTAAACGGACTGTCCTGTCTGTGTGTGATGCAGTTAGGCTGAGGAGGGAGTTGGGAAAAGAAGGCTGGGTGTGCCAAATGTGAATCACTTGATAGTGCTGCAGACGGGAAGTGGCTTGCCCGTTTGTTTTCTTGCACGCACGCACTTGCCACGCAACATTTTTGATTGAGTCGCATCTCTCCTGCGGTGAATTGCACGCAATTTCATAGGTTTGCAATTATATCCCCAAGCTTGGCCAATTCGTATACGAATGATAGGTGCCCACTCGATGCTGCTATTTATGAACTGTCTTTATGCAGTTCAATATATCTGCGTGTCCAATGGGTACCGTAACAAAATCTTGATTGTTTCTGTTGGTTTAAATATTTCGCTTTCTACTAAGATTAAACTTCGTTAGCCTGCCCACAGTGTTGAACTTGACGACACCGTTCTTCCGCTTACCCAAGAAAAAGAACTTTTGTAGAACACGTCCGCTGAATGAACAGTCCTATTCTTCGAATAGCCTGAACGACTAGAAGATGGTCGAAAATTCAGCGTTATTCACTGATTACCATCCGTAATGTTGTGCACAGTGTTCCCATATGATATATGGTGAATAAGGGAAAACAGTCAGTCTTGAAGTCAACCTGCTTTTTCAATTAGGATATAGATGATGGTTCAGGGAGTTGTGGCCAGTCATTTGAATTCAACAAGCAACATTATACGATACACTTCGTCATATCCTTTTGGAAAGGCACTCATCTTACTTAATCAAGCGGTTAGCTCATTAAGTAATCTCAGAATGATTATGGGTTTTATTACACTACTATCATGCTTTGCCGAAGTGATCACTACAAAGTGAATCACTATTTACTTTGTGTACCCTATCTACGGTGGGCCGATAGATATCGAAAGTACACAATGTGAAAATAACTACAAATTACCCTAACAGCTTTGCGTGCAAGCTAGGGATTGCATCATTGGCCGGGGTTGATGGCCATTTGTCTTGTATACATCTGTCCCGCACATAACCTGGTATATTACTTGGCGGTAGACGCTACCGCTGTGTATGAGCAGTGAGCTCATGACAACTTTCTTTTATGCGAACGTATTAATGATATGATTGTGGAGTCCAAGTAAATATTCACTACCGACGTTTTGTAAGGAGCCCTTAATCCGACTTCGTTTATCCAGTGTGCTGGGCATTTAACTGATTATTTCAAGGGTTCCAAACGTAAGTCGACACACTTCATCATACCAGTTCCAAACCTTACGGTCATGCACACTCTCGCTCGATCCAGTGTGTTGCGAATTCTGTGTTCAGAACTTCGTCATACACCACTGTTGATATGCACAGTGAGAGTAGTTCACACCGCATTCGCGTACTAAGTTGAATTTGTGCACGTGGGCATCCGTTACACTTTTTGATAACGAGATAAGTAAGTACACATGACTCTGAACGTCTTGTTAACACTGCTGAAATCTAGACGACAAGATTGCATGGCATATGAGAAAACAGTACATTACAGACTTACGTGTTCTGTTGCCTCAATGTTTATCCGTCCACGAAGATATGGTACGAACGTAAATATCTTTTTCACCTGAAGCGATTTCAACGTCTCTTAATGAAAACCTACACTATTTGATTGATCTATTCCTCTCCCTATGTAAATGCTTATCTCCCCCCAAATATGATCGCGGAAATGGTGTGGAGGAAAATTGTAAATACAAAAGCGTAGTGGATAAGATATGAACAATGGCAATTACCTCAAGGCAGACAACCTATTGTTTGTGGCACACTGCCTTACTGGCCAGCGCTTCCAGTGGGTGATTTCGGTAGCCCCAACGTCTGTCCTCACTCTACCCCTACCAAATTTACTCAATGAAGCAATAAGGGTCATGATATCTCGTGATCGCCTCTTTGTTCGGCCACTCTGCTATATCACCTGACCACTGCTGGTTTCGATGAGTAATGTCCAATAGGGTAAACACTCGATTACTATAAGAAACTTGCAAACCAACCGTTGCAGATTGTACCTTTTCATTATCTGACCATTAGGTCACTTTTAGTTTTGAAGTGCACATGGTCGCGTTTATCTCAGTCGGTGAGGGCTAGTTTGCAAAGACAACGAACACAACACGTCCGTTCACGTTTTCTCAGTCGCCAGGCCAAGTTTCTGAATAATAAAACAAAGCGGACCGTGCACAGATATTGCATGTCTCTACCTTCAACAGAACGCTCTTCCGATACCTCACATGACGAAAATGGACCAAGATAACGCTTGCTTCCGCTATTCCAACCGGCATCTCTTCAGCAGCATTGTGAGCTGGTATGCATAATTTTGCACCGCGAAGAAATGGATCGCACTAATGTAAAGCCCCGTACTTGTGTCACGTGCGTAAACTGCTGTTCAGTTAGACACAAGTGTTGTCTGATTATTGCTCGTCCGCAGGCTACGTTGCTGGGTCCCGTTTTAATCAACTCAGGTGTTACTTTAATGTGGGCGATTTTTGGAATGCGTATTACAAAAGAATAACTATCAGGATCTGTTGAATCACTATTGCCTAACGTCACAAACATTGTCCCATGCGTGTGGTAGCCATAGGACCAAAAGACCTATGGATTAAAGCGCGAACCGGTCGCACAGGAGCCGGTAATTTTAGTTAGTGTCATTTGGAGACACTGCTTACAGGATACTTCGAGCTACACCAATGTCTTTTGATCTTCACTCTACTATGTCCTACCTGGGTTTCAAGCCACTGGTCTCCATGTTACGAACCAAAGCCTCTATCCATATGACTCGTTTTCATCACTTGAGATAAGACACTTACGGTCATTTAGAAACCCGCTACTAAATAGGTCACAATCCATTCCGTGACCAGTTTATGTTGGCGTCGACCGTTATGGCCAGATTTTTCCAAATAATGTCAATCTGTTTCGATGTTCACTCCATTGTGACCGGTTTCATTCTCACTTCGGCTCAACAGACCGTCAGCTTCAGCTCTTTGTATCAAGGTTACCGGTTTAGACTCGATGAAGTCTATTTGATCGTCATATCCCCCCCCCCGACGGATTGCATGCTAAATACCGCATAGAATGGTCTGGTATCGAATGGTTTGAACTGAACAATACGAGCATACTGCGATCATAGTCGCCAGACCAGTGCGTTTGAATATCTCGACTATCCAAACAATGCGATGAATATTTTTTATTGTTGACTGACCTTCGCCTTTTTCCGAATTCTCTTTCCGATTACGACAGGATCCCAAGCGGAACACATGCGAGCCAGATATCATGTGTATCTCATGAGCGACGGACGAATCAACATGTGTGGACTAACAACTACGAATATTGAGTACGTTGCGAAGGCGATCCATGATACACTGAGAAGTATTCCAGCAGATTGAAGCGATAGGACCGAACGTTTACCAATTTTGTTCCTGCTGTCGTTTGGCTGCTCTACCTCAGGGAGTTAGGATTATTTTCCTGTATTTCATTTCTGCACCCTTGAGACTACTTTCCGATTTACTTTACACCGCTAGCATACTCCGGACTTGTTCACTAGTTGAAGTCGCTTGTACCTAACAACGCTAACAAGCGTTTTCTGTACTTTATCTCATGTTTGCGCCATTTCGACTATTTTAATTGAAAAACGAACCATCGCTTAATATACCCTTCGTTAATTAGTTAAAAGTTCTATGAGATACTGTTGCCAGTAAATCTTAAACAGAACCGCGGATTTAACATGCTGACAATCCAAGCCTCCAAACAATGTTGTTCCCTTAATGAAGCTGAAGAAATCAACTTATTCTAGTTGTGGCCGCATGTTCGACCACCTAAAGTGAACGAATCAGTCATCGTTATGCCTCGGGTTATCTGAAACTGTAATACAATGTATTTCGCCTTATAAACCCCACTAATCAATGCTGATGCACTCCTAGCACGTCAGCTTCCGATTTCTCTGGACTCGCAAGCCACATCACCCCATGAAAAAGGCTCCATAACAATTTAACAACGTTTCCGTTCTGTTCATAAGGTCCCCAGCACTGAAGTAAGACATCTCCCGATGAATGCACACCGGCGATAAAGGTTGGAAGTTCAGCTCGCCCCGGCTGCATATTGTTGATTTCACGGTAACGAGTAGTTTCTTTATAAATTAAAAATAATATCCTGGGTCAAGTGAACGAATTCATTGTTAATACGTTTTCCACACAAACGCGTGACTCAGATTATCGTAATCCTTTACAAGAAGCGATGGAGACTTTAGAAAGGCGAATTTTTTAAGTAACGGCGTTTGGCCTGAAATGACAGCCATCTCCTACTATCTGACAGAAATCTATTGCAACGTGCTGGACTTGGCGTCCACATTAACGGGAAAATAATCATATATGACATTCCGAATTTAGCTGTTATTGATAGTGAACATCATCGTTTGGAACCCAGCCAGGAAGCCGGTAACGCCCTATAAAACTTAGTCTCGATGTCGAAACTTTCAACGCTGGAGTCCGTATGATAGATCGGTCACCTAGACGCTGGTTTCAGTCTAGATCAAACCGTACGAAACGTACATGACGTTGGGTTGGAGCTCGCGAAACGTACGTAAAGCCTTTGTAACGAAACCAGCATACTTAGTAGAAAGTCGTCATAAATGAGTATTATAAAATCAAAGCCTGAGAGTAAGACAGAGGCGGAGTTCAACTCACAAATATCTATGGTGAAGCGAACAGCCGAATTCTAAGCAAGAATGAAACAAAGTTCCAAGATAGCCTCCTCAAGACTTTCGCTACTCCAACACGCCAGTGAACCCGATGGACAACCATCTGTCTGGACATTTCCGGCCAAAGTCTGTACGCCAGGATACCTCTGGCCCGAGTGATAAATGCGACCTAGAGTGTCTAACACACTAATACTTGTCTGTATTTCAGTGCATCATCACCATGTGATCATCTCACAACCTAGCTCTATCTGCTGCAACATTAGCAAGGAATACTTGACATCTTACGTGCATGGCCCATCCACTCAAGTTTACGCAACTCTAAGGACTGAGTAGCTAAACCCGCCCAATCATCTCTAGCAAATATTTGCCTCTTTTTCCCAGCTCCATTCTTATTTATCCACAAGTATTACCCGATGTTTGTGAATGATTTTTGATATCCACAGTCATGCTTGGAGATGGTTTATGTCCTTCATCATAAACAGCAACGTTTTGGCTATAGTAAAGTAATACTGCTCCTACGGTCACTTCATGCACACGATCCTTACGAGGTATGGAGGTGCTTCTCATTTTTATCTGATGTGTTCTAGGTTAACAGAGACCTCCCTGATCTTGGAGACACGAGCGTCCATATCCTTTCCAATGCATGCTCTGCTAGTGAAATCACCTGGCATACATGGACAGCCGCAGTAACGTCACTACTCAAGGTCAGGTTTACGTAACCAGAGGAGTTTCAGGGAACCACTTTGGAGTCGCTAGACGGTTCGCGAAATGAGATCTTATTTACCGTCATTTGGTCTTCTAAATTACCAACCAACATCTTGATATCGCCATAAGCTGAACAAACCGTTCTTACAGTATTCTATGAATGATACAGACAGTGATTTTCCTTTATAAAAGTATGAGTAAACGGCTAAAGTGGAGAACATTGACGTACATAAGTCTTAGTGCCGAATAGATTAGACAGATTTAAAAGCGTCAGAAAATCGTCACGTTGGCATTAGTATGAGGACAGGAATGATAAACGCGGAACGGCTTAAAATCTCATCTGTACGATCAGATAGAGCACCGCAGCCGTGGAGGGGACTGTGATCATTGAAACATAATGTTGTGTGGTGAAAAATTGACACGCCGGTATCGCAGGCGATAAGCTTTTGACAACCGCTTCTGGGAATTCGACAGTCCGATTACTGGCCATACCGAACAAACAATAAAAGTAGCACAACAACCGGAATTGTTAAATCAGCCAATTCCCTCAAACATGTCGCTACCAGTGACGAGTGTGAACGAGACAAAGCAGCCTTACCCCGTACCAATTGTGATCCCATAGGACGGTCAAACTTTTTCTCAGTGAATAACATGTGTAATAGCAACACGGCATAAACAACGAAACAGTCAGTCAACTTGCTTTCAGAACCAGTAAGTCGGGCATGTGTTCATCTAGCTATACAGAATTTAGTGAATTGGGTAAGTTTCTCGAATGTTAAATTATAACGTGTTGAACGGTTGCGCTAGAAGTGGTAATCAATTGGTTCAGCCGATGAAAGTTTTCAACTCAAGGTTGAGCCTCACAGGATGTCACCAACCGGTCCAATAGATGATGCTGACCTCTGGTTAAACATTGTAAAACGCGCCGTAGAATCCTATCTAACAAAAGATATTGTTACGAAACGTGCCCCTTTCAACTTTGTTTCGATTACTATTATCGGCTTCTGTTGGTTGTTGCGTTGAATAAATTCTATCAGACCCAGAATAAATATGTAGATTTATTGTCCATCGTAAGAATATGTCCAACTAACGGGGTTACCCGCGTTATGACGATACATATTTGATATTTGGTTTCGCATGTAGGTAAACTGTTAGGCTAGTACATTTCGATGGAACAACTCCAGGCGTGGTCGTAATTTCAAAGACGTACTTCACGATTATGAGGTTAATATTTCGACTACAACTACATAAACCTCACTCTGGTTCGGGTTATATCGCAAGTGAGCCGTCAAGCATGATTGTTTGTGAACAGAGTCCCAGACGTTCGAGCTTATTCGAACTTTTACATCTTTTGTGACTGTGGGCGTTATACACACCGGTCGTCTTCGGTCTGGTCCACCAGATTCAACATCGGAAGCGGGGTGTAAGCGACGGAACCATGATGTTTATCAAACTTGCCAAGAATCTTCCATTTACCGTTCGAAGTAAGGAAACTCCTAGATAAACAGCCAGTGGGCTATCACATGCAGTGCGATTTATTTGTTTGTATCACGGCCAACTAAAAAAGGTAGTATATCCTACTGTTGCGTGGTTGGTTCCGTCTTCTGATAGATATAGCAGTACAATCTGGTATGTAGTCAATTGTTACACTTTTCCAGCAGCCAAGATTATAAACGATAATCTACACCGTCATTGTCACAGACAACAATACGCCAGCGATTGACACTGATGTATGACTGCCATACGACCATGTGACTGAATCAAATTTCTAACAAACCTGACTTGTCCAATCTAAAACGTACAAAAGTAAGTTACCTACACCCCATAAACAAGAAAATAAGGTAAAAATAAGAGTTGGGGAGCATCCCCAGGACAAATTTGTTGCGGATTTCACTGGTCTCCTTCATTTATTGCACTTGACTAACAGATAACTACAAATAACTACGTCAACAATTGGCCGTTCCCTTTTCTAAAATCTTCGAACACAGACTTTGTGGGTTCCGAGAGCCCCAATCCGGTCTACCATGGCTAACTTATTAACAACTGTCTTCATTTCTCTATGCCAATTCATCTTTTGTCCACCTCACATTGATCAACTGAAATGTGAGCACGAAGTGCTCGGCGTAGTTGGCATTCTAAATAAGCGACCCGACCCTGATACGGTATACAGAAGTAGTGAACGTAATTGCTAATGAGTCAAATTAATAAGGAATTCATTAGATACAAATTCTGTAAAGATACCGTCGTCTTTTCCAGGTCCTCTGCTCTACTTAGTGCCGCACCTATTTCTTGGTAGGCTTAACGTAAGTTACACAACACGGCAATACTAATCATTTTGGTACAAATAAGTATAACACATTCAGAGTCTCTAACCAAACTAGCCCAAGATAGCGATCAAGTTGGGATTAGCGACTTTATACTGCAAACCGTCGTTGACACTGGTGATCTGTCTGGGACCCATACAACTGGCAATCATTTCTGGCAAGTAAAATTTTAAAAAATCAAGAGCAAGCAGAAATACGTGAACGATATCACTGAACCTGAAAAATATCTGACATACTAAATCTACTTCGCTCTTCTAAGTCGTGACACGAAATATTTCTGAAAGACCAGAAAACTGGCTTTTCCTGTATCAACGCTCTATAATATTTACAAGGTAAGTTCCAACTTGGCGGAAAACCGTTAGCAATGACCCACACAAAGTCCAGTTAAGAAGCAGTTCGGCACCAAGCTACCATCGAATATCCGTCCTTAAAAACAAACCGAAAAGTCTAGCCCCGTGCAATGAACTTAATTTCAGGCATGATAGTTCCTGCAAAAGTTCTTTTAATGTAACTAGGAGATCAGGTGTCTGCTATATCATCTTGCAACTTAAAGTGAACGGTCCTATAGGCAGAATTCGGAGTGGTTGAGAAAAGTCAGCGCCGAATACCAGAACAGCCAACCTCTTGATTTACTTTCTTTGACTCAACCAGAGAAATAACTGGAATTTAAACGGCAACCCTTATCACCCGTACAGTCAATGTCAAGATGCCAACCACTTGCATGTAAGCAAAAGAATTATGATTGAAAGGGAACGGCCTCAAGAAAACCTGAGATTTTTACTACCCCACTTTATTCAACGTTCCTGACTCATGGACAGATCAATCACATAATAGCAACATCCATATCATTAAAGTCGGTCGATCGCCATCTTTCCTAGCAGAGACTTCAAACCACGAGGTAAACGTCATCTACCGGCGCTTGTGTTCATTGTTCTACGTTATCACAATTCGTCTACCTCGAATCTTACGTCAAGCAGCCACATTATCGAAGCAACTGCGCTGGACGTGTCAGACGGTCATCTGGCCGATTTAGTACACAATTCGACCCTTCAGGTCAATAGATCTTTAAAAAGAAAACGAATGCAGTTTTTCCACACTCGTCATTAAACACCTCCTTCCCGATTCCATCGTCGGTAGCTCGTTGGTACCGACCACAGAATGCGGTGGAACGTAAACACATATGCCAGAACACCTTAAGATAGTTCACTTTCTCCACCACTGACAGGCATGCTGTGAAACTGAACAGTAACACAGCCCCGACAACCGCATTAGAACGGCGTTCTTCATACTTCGGATAAATGATTCTTTGTAGCTAGATATGACCTGAATTGGTGAGGGCCACTATAGTCTTGAATATGTAAGCGGCTACTCCACTTTCCTTGCTCCGCGATTACTTAAACACTCTCAAATGAAAAAAACACGTGAAAACCTTTATAACTTTGCTACCCAACACTATATTTACGTAACCACGACTACCTCGCAAAAACACTGTACCCTAAAGCTGCAGAACACGTCCGAAAGTGTATTGTTGAGGAATTTTATTTAGCGTTCCACGAATTGCTTGGAAAGTGTCGTCAGTCTAGATAGAATCATTCGGCTTCCCATCAGATACGGGGTCTATACTGGTATCCTTTCAGTGTGGTAAACAATCCTTTATTACACCGTCTATATAGCCGTGGAGACGGTCTGCTTTGATGTAAATCTTTTTGTGTCAAATATGTTACATAATCTGTTGTATAACACTAGAACGTCAGCAGTAAGTTCGAATACTTCTTCGGCATACAAATGTATATATATATATATATATATATAATGTTGGACAAAAACCTAAACAGAAACAGTTATCACCAGTTAGCTGGATCAGACCTGCATTGGTTGGAGTGAGTAAAAGCTGCACTGATGCTATTAATGCCTACTTTTCGGTGCCGATCGTTTGTGTGCCCTTTCAAGAATATCGCTCATTCATTCTGCCATTGGTTCGATTGACTTGGCACAACTCCACCTGGCTTGGCAATCTGACTGTCGGAGACCAAAAGTTGGCGATTGACTGGAGCATAGGGAGTTGAATGGTGAGCCACAAGTTCATCGCAGAAAGTTAAATAGAGAAGTATGAGTGAGTGTGCGATTCAACGAATACAAAACCATCCCTACAACGCAAACAGATGATAATTCAGCACACAGTTGAACCCATATCTAACCAGATAGGAAGAATGGGTTGGTTTTGCTGGATTGCACCGCTGATGGGATTACTGGATGAACATTTACTGCTAACGTTACCCATTCATACTGCTCCAACATTTCAATGCTGTGATACTCTTGCCGATCGATATAGCCATATATGGAGGCCTAGATCGTCTTACAATAAAAACTCTTGTTACAGGGCGAAATCATACTGGCAGCGTTGCTCGTTTTGTTCTGCTGTGTGTGGTACTCGGGATGTCGTGTCAAGTTAGGTGTAGCAGTGACAGATGCCGCGGGTTCGTGTGAAAATCTATTAACCTAAAAACAAACGACAGTGAGCAAAGGTTACCCAGGTGATCAATGAAGAGAAGTTAGTACACATACGTAAAGTGCAACGAATCTAGAAAGAGAGTTATTACCTTTTCATATCAGGTCCGTATCGGCCTACGGACGATGACTGTGTGTTCTATCCATCAGTGCGCCTGTGCATGGACGGCCTGTACAGATCAAACGCCGGAAACCACTTTATCCATTTTCAGTTCAACAGCAGGCAGCGCGTCACTAGTCAATGGATCTAGAGTAACCGATACTAGAACTGGATTCCGTATTATTGGTATCGAATGTTCCCATCACCGGGATATCTTTCAATTCGGTAATTAAACATCACGGACACAGAGTACTACATAACTCACAACGTAATAATCACTTGAATTCTTAAATAGTCAAAAAAGACGACAATCATGTGATAATAGAATCAATTAACCAAGTAAAGAATCCAGAGATTAGTAGTTTCAAGAAGCTATAAATAAGCTGGCCAAAATGTAAATAAAAAGTGCTGGTCCCGTAAGTTGTACAACATCAGTTTATAATACAAAAAACGAAATGTGGAATGTACGATACTGGTTGCTGTTTGCATCTGCTAGACTTTTGAAAAGAAAATTCAGTACTGGGATTTACATTGAGAAGTCACTTAAACACAGGCAGCAACTTGATAGAGAAAATTGACGAGGTACCATCGGTAACCTCCATCAGCATGTAAAGATATACAAACGAAAGCATTTGAGCAGCGGAAGATTCAAATGCAGCAAGTGGAAGTTAACTTCCTTATAGTGTGATGGAAATGCACAGTTGTACATGTTACGGGCAAAAACCAAGATTCAGTCGGTATTTTCACACAAATATCCACAGAGAAACAGCTGGGACAGAAGCAACACATTTAATGGAATCACTGCAAACTCACACGTGAATCGCAAACAACATCGTTCAAAGGAGCAGCAGAGACGCATTTCATCAAGGGCTCATTCTGTACATTTGACGCCCCGTTGGATTCTGTCTGTGCTTCTCTCAAGGCAGAGCGACATCTACCTTGCGGTTTGCACATTGGGTGTTTGTCGTCAATTGTAAACCCAGCAGGATCATTTGGAGTACACTCATGTTCGTCTATGTTAAATACTTCCACTTCCGGGCAGACAACGGTTGTATTCTTTAAAAGAGGGTTGTTGGAATCAATCTGATTACCAGTTTGTTCTAAATGTAATACCGTTGCCTTTTCAGGACTCTCATCCACATCGAAGGATCCGCATTCACTTGCAATATCGTTGCTGGTGCCATCACTCATGTCAACACCATTGGGTTCATCGGGGTCTGTGAAGGCGTCCTCTATACCATCCTGGGTGGTCTCGTGGAGCGCGTGGGCTAAAATGGGCAGAATTCCAGATGGATTGGGCTTAGAAGTCAGACCATCCTCACTAGTAAGCGAAGTGGACTCCGTCCGCATACACATTGTACGTCCCATTAAACAGTGCTGCAGAGAGCGCACATGGCGTTTCTTATCTTCCAGCCGAATAAACTTCTCGTCACAAATCTCACAGGTGTATGGCTTTACTCCTGTATGCAACCTCTCATGCCGTTCTCGACAAAACTTACGATTAAAACTTTTCCCGCAATATCGGCAGCGATAAACCCTTGGGACCCCTGTGGTTTGACTGTCACCATCATCCCCATCTCTAGTGAAAAAAAGAGATGGCTTATCTGCAGGAGCAACGGTTGAGTTCGACTCTTCGTTTGACTGATGTGTACCATTAAAATCCGGAACTCCAGCTGAACTTTTGACACAAAGAGTAACTGGTGTCAACTTCAACGAAAAAGTTCGCTTTTGCTCAGTAGTACTCACGGAAGCACAAAGATCTCCGCTGCTTGGGATTTGGGAATTAGTTATGTGGCTGTTGGAACTTTCTACTTTACGAGTCGATCCTGAATGTATTTTTATTTTCGTTTCATTTTCCCGGTTTTCATTACTGCTCATACAACCCTTGATTGTCTGTAATATCCGATCAATTGCAGAGGCTGTTTGATCAGCGGAACTGAATGACTGACGATCTTCGTTGGGACATAAACGGGTTGGGTTCGTAACTTGCGATGCTTGATCAGTCCTACTCATAATGGTTTGTTCAGTAGAATGGGCCACTGAAACAATAGGTGTGGTAACGGTAGTAGTAGATGTTACGAGAGTCGTTAACTTTGGTACAGCAGACGACGTAACTGGATTATGGAACAAAACTGGTGGAGCTAAAGCAAGTCCTGTAGGAGCCTGATTCTGGAGACCCTGGAATGAAATTGCGGTTGGAACGGTTGAGATGGTGGAGAGAGGAGTAGCAGCAAAAGAATGAGCAGACGCCGGAGAAAGTAACAGGTTCATTTCCCCTGGACCACGAGGGCACGAGAACATTATAGATCCACGGGGGGTGATGCCGGAATTACTATTATGATTAAGAACAGCAGCCATGAGAGGATTTGATGACTCTACTGTGAGAGTGGTTGGAGCGTTACAATTAACTGGGTTGGAGGTAATTGATTTCGTAGCCAAAAGGCTGCTCAGACACCCAAGTGAAACGTCAGCAGAGATTGTGTTTAATCTGTTTGGAACCGAGGATGTTGGACTGTTTGTTATCAGCGTTAATGAGGTCGGCAAGCTATTTCCTAAGGAATCTGAGGAAGTTTCGTTGTCACTCTGCAGTTGTCTTGAGTTTGCTAAGCTCCGAAGAAGTGCTGCAGCCACCAAGGCGGCGTTGTTGCCTGTAGAAGTACCCAGGTTCATACTAGGATTTGATGTCATTGATAATGAGGTTGAACTCGCACTGCAGTTATTAACTGAAACTGAACAAATAGTGCCATTCGCATTTGTAGGAGCACTAGAAGTATTAACGGTGTTTGAATTCAGGCCGAGAGTACCAATAAGGGCCAGTGTAGGACCCACTGAAATGGAGTTCATGGGGTGCTGTTTACCGGATACATTAGCTGCTAACGACTGAATTGTGTGCTGTTGATTGGATAGAGATTGAAAGAGAGATACGGGGTTATTCGAGGATAATGATAGCGTGTTTGCAGTTAAGGCTGTGGAAGCGTTGGCTTGTTGAATATGATCCGATGTTGACGCACATCGAAGCCAGTTCAACGTATTAACAAGACTAGAAGGATTATTAAGTCCAGATTGAAGGGGGAATGAAGCGCCAATGGAATTCAAACCGGTGTGAATATGGGGGGATGGAGTGAGCATGTTATTAGACTGTGTAGAGGTTATTACTCCATGTTGAAGGTTGGCTGCATTTAGTGGAATCGTACCGAGTATTTCGCCCGAAGGGCCCGTAAGAGCGATCGATGGAGTATTCACCGTTGATATCCCCTGATGTATAATGTTTTCATGGAGTGTCTGAGTACTGCTGTTAACACCAGAGAGCGCAGCGGCTACAGCAGCAGCCAAATTAGAGTTGAAGAAAATATTCGAACCAGGGCTTGCTGAGGTCGGTGGGTTGGAAGGATTAACTAGACCAGATGAGCAGACTTGAGTGAGGGCATCAGTACCAGTCAATATAATAGGTTGATTAACGCTTGAAGAGTTTCCGGTTACTTTAACTGAAAATGCACCATTGTCAACACTAGGGATCACGGCCCTACTCAGCAGGGAGTTAATGGGAAGGAGACCGCAGAATTCACTTAAGTCATTTAAACCGAGGGACTTCGTTGCAAATGTCAATTTTGTTTGAGTTGACGGTTGGTATATACCTGGAGAAGATACAACTGGCGGTGAGTGCAAGTGAGTCCCACTGGAAATTGACGGTGATGACAATAAAAGTACACTGGCTGAACTGGTGGATCCAAACGTCGTACATGGTGCAGCAACGGTGGCAGCAGAGTCACCACAAGTCTTCACATCCGATATTTTGAGAATATCCTTTTCACGCAATTCGTTCACACCATCAGTTGACTGGGAAAATCTTGACCTTTTATTGCAATCAAACGTGGGTGAGAGTGCTCCGTCAGCATCTATCTCATCTGTCTCGTTTTCGGAAGAATCCGACTTTAAAATCTGACGTTTTGGATTACGACATTTACGTCGATCACGACGGACGTACTCTGACAAATCGCTTTCAAGCTTGGAAAATGTATCATTACAATTGTTCCGATCAGCTGGCACATTTTCGAGCATTACAGCGCGAATTATTCTGTGCGGCTGAATGATGGATGGTGGAAGTAATGGAGGTGATGCACTACGAGAGCTGGACACGTCTGCATCCGGTAAGTCAGGTGAATTTAAAGATGCTGCTTTTGGTGACAACGATAATATCGATGGAACGGATGTGGAGATCTGCTGACTGATGTTTGAGCCAGGATATTGCTTATGAAGTAAATCATAAGTACTGCACTGATTCGGCAACCTGAAATCTATCTTCAAAAATCTCTCTGAGTTATTATCAGTTGTGTAGGATAGAATCCCATTGACCTCTAACTTTTTGGTGTGCGGAAATATTTCCTTAAATATTTTACCAAGGTTCTTCATAAGTAGAGCCTCCTCACGGTTACTTTCCATTTCATCGCCTTACTGTCGAGATGTGATTGACATAAACTGTGGTATAAAACATGTACCAGTTACCAGTCCTACCTTGTGAAACAGAGACAGGGGAGGATGCTCGAACGGCCACCAAACTTCAAGGTCGCGTAAGTGTCCAATTATCCTTTCTTCGGTGCTAACAAACAACACAAAATGTTATTCATATTCATAAGTAAGAAGGCCACAAAAGATTGTGAAATCTACGGAAACTTCGCTTTCCTTCCGAGTTTTTCAGATCTGTTGGTGTGGTATTAAGAAACAGCCAATATCGTTTGAATTGACTAGAAGTGGTTATTACAATGGTGTTAATAGCAGAACCGCTGTACAAGCTATTTCTCAGTAAACACGAAGAAAAGCGGAGAGGGGAAAATTATTCATTCCCGCATTCTGTTCATACTGACATAGCAACGTTGGCTTTACATATCTGGCTTTCATTCGACCACTTACGGTTCGTGGGTGTCTCAGTATGAAATCTAAAGTGCATACACTTATGTTTTGCCTGTTTCTTTTCCACGCATGAAAATTTTTTCATGACTATTTTGCGGGAACTTGAGTTTTTGCCACAATTTTTACATTTCATTGTGTATGTATGCTTCCTGGTAACAAACATCCGTTCATACGGTACTGGAGATGATAACCAATTTGGCTGAGAGAATGCGAGTGCCAAGTAAAATGCGGTTCACAAAAATACTCGAACGAGTAGATAAACGTTGTAAGCGTGATGTTAAATCGTACATCTCATCGACAGCTATGTCCACTTTACCACAAAAGTATAAAAAGTCCAACAGACTGCATCCACTTGGAAGAACGGTGTTAAAAAAGCCGGCGAGTAGTGTGGAGACAAGGTACGAGTAACCATGGGGAACTGAAAAGCAAGTGTGCCACAAATTTGGTGGTCGGTGCAGTCCCCGTTATGGCGTTAACCAGTGGTGTAGAGAGATACCGCAAGACAAAATAGACTGGGATTCCTCGTCAACAAGATACTTGGTGTTATGTACCCTTCTGCCGGCATGCATGTTGACGGAAGGTACAATACTAATGTCAGGACTGGCTCATTTCACCCTGTCTAACGCTAGTTAACGGCGGTCAACGCACACTGATTTAATTCAGCAGACAAAACGTCAATTAGCGGTTTCTCATTTGGTGAGACCAAAGCTGTTTCGTTTGACGAAGACCATAGTGTATGCTCTGGCCTTCCACGGTGCAACATGTTGCACAAAAAGGAAAAACGTGTTCTTCTCAAGTAGCTTTTGTTGAGGACCATGTTGCCCACTCGTTGGCATAATAGATATGTGAAATAGCGGTCCTCAAGCTCTCTCAGCTATAACGCTGACACTAACGGCCACTAGGTCCATGACGACCCACGGTTCATAAGTGATGGTTTTGTCAGCAGAACACTAATCTGAACAGGTCTATCGCGACAGTTCCTGCAAATTTTAAGAACTGTGGGTTACCGTGGCGTTCTGCGGCGGTGAAGGCTCAGGTGAAGTCCACGTTGTGGCCAGTTGACAGGATGTGTCGTCCGCTCGATGAAGATGGGGGCTAAAAATCCCCTGCGACTAGAGTGTCCGGTTTTCAGACCTGTTTGTGAACCCACTTAAGTACATGTTCCTTCATTCTCGAGATCAATGATTTAACGGTTCTGCCTAGCAACTTACTCCGCAGTTACACGATAAATAGTAAACACAGTGTGGTTTGGCGCCACTGGGCTGGTCTCCCTTGATTGTAGACACGGGTAACCAGTGAAGCTGATTAATTCGGTCGCACCGTAACTTCGTTTCCATGAAGAAACCATTCGTTGGGTTGTCCGCAGTGTTGCGATATCCCTTTTGGAAAGTAGCTCCATGTAGACCAATTCCTTGAAGGCCCCATCTTTTTTAATGCGTTTGGGCCTTTATCCACTGACGTTGGATAAAGCCCTTGGGGTACCCATTATTTTACAGGATCGTCCTGGGCACTCCCGGTTCCTGTTAAACGCGGTCAAAATTGTAAATGCGGTATCCTCTGGTGACTAACGTTCTAACCACAACCCATAAGTCCGATTGCGTTGAGCAGTCGAAACCGTTATTCGAGCAAGTGGCACAGTTGAAAAAGGGAAGGTGTACATGTAATTGTCTTTTGCAAGCGATTGCCGTGTGCATCAGTCAAGGTGCTGGCTAATAAATTTGATTACACTAACATTGAAAGCAACTGAACGGCGCGCGTTCGCCCGGATCTAGGGGTTTCGTGTTCCGTCCAGTCGAAGAAAGTCAGTCTGTAAGCGCCACCCTCCATTGTGCCCACCAATTTACATGTAATTACGAATTAAATTCAAAAAGCGAAAACGGAAGATGCTTGATCTTCACAATAAAAGAGCACTTGCCTAGACGAGTACAGGGCTCCCCGTAACTGGAGAACGGCAACGTGGTTACGACACTCGAACAGCCACTACTCACAGTCATTAGACGTTTCATGAACAATGATCATGTTATCGATCCAGCATATAATTCATCACCATATCACACCACTTCAACCCGAGGAAATTGCGGCTTGCTGGGCAGGTCGTAATCAGTCGGATGTGTCTTGTTTTGTGAGTTCCAAACCAACCGTTTTTGGAATTGGTTCTGCAATGTAGACCCACCTTTCCTAAACCGCCTACTGACTACCCATCTCACACTCTAGCCACTGTACGTCAAAAATGTAAAGAAAATCTACTTGATTCACTGGTCATCAAGACCCCGACGAAATGGACGATATAATAGGAGGCCAATCCAAATTTCCGGTTAAGATACCATACCAGCATTGGACGGAAAGCCTCAGTGTTACACCTCCCGCTGGCTGCCAAGTTCCTCGTTCCGTATTGCACCGAATGGTTTAAAGTTTGAATCTGCAGGCGCCAGTATGATGAGCCAATGACAGTCGGTGATTTTTTAACGCTTTTCTGAATCCATAAATGCAGCTCATTGACTCGTGAAAAAACACTGCCTACTGCAACCAGTACGGGGTCCTTCCCTTATTAACCGCCTGAGGGGTTTCAATTCGAGTGTGATTTCTAGGATTACTCCAAGTGCTTACGAAATCATATTCATAACACTGTATATTTGTGGAGGGAGTCATTAATTCCCCGAAAAGGTTGATTTGCCACGGATACAACGAAATACAAGTGTACGTGACCTTCACAGTTGACATGGTAATGCACTACTCCTGTCTTCACAAGCTTCCTCAGCCTTCGTGTAAAATTTTGCTATCTCACCGACCACACGCTCGTCTTTTTATTGAAGCATTACTGTACTGTCTGGATATTTGTCGGGTCCATTTTCTTGTCTCGTTTTCTTATTGATCAAAAACCATTTAAATGTAAACAAGTTTGTGACCAGGTTGTCTTCGGATTGAGCGACATAAAAAAAACGATGCGTTTGAATTCAAATCTGTTCTTTGTGCTCATGCGTCAGTCTGGGGTGGTTAGGTTGATCGGATAGTTACGAGTTAACCGTGTATACTCCCCAGTCCATCGTTAATTACACGTGACCGTCGCTCCGTTGTCCGCCGTATGGTTAACCATTATTCTGGTATCCGTTTACATGCTCGTAGGCCGCAGATCACAGCCACAATATTTGATACCGGCCAGTAAATATGGTACGCCTGCGTCTACCGCTTTCCCCTCTCCAGCTACACCCTTTAAACCTGTGAAGAAAGCTATCTTTCTCAAATGTCAGTATCAATTTTCACTTCTAATGTACCTATCGGCAATTGCGTAGTTCGCAGGCTTGATGCCTCAAGGCAAAAGCGAGCTGTAAACGGCCATTTAGGTGCGAAAAGAGATTTTCCAAGTTTCTCACAAAATATGAAAATGCACACTACGGGACAAACATTTAGATTTTATCGAGTATAGCGGTTGTGTTGCAGTGAAAAATATCAGCTATAGCTAAAATTGTTCATATTCCCACTTTTGTTAGGAAAAATGTGTCGCCATTTTCCCCCTAATAAAAGTAAAATATAGATTTCCCTAATTAATTTTACTCTCTGAAAATGCTTCTATCGGAATTTTCGTGATGGAATACATATTCCCACCCTGCAAAAACGCTCAGTTTCATATGATTTTTTGAAATATAACTGAAGTTGGAATTTTCGACTACGATGCGTTTGCATTGCACTGTACACGAAATATCATAATAATTCCCAATGAAACCTATGCCGCAACGTTTGTCGGTTAGTTACACATACGAATTATAGGTTCAGTCTGATTCCCTGAACGTATTTCCGGTGGCAAACCGTCTGCCTTATCATGTGGTTGTTTCTACCTACGCTACGGTGTAAACATGGTTAACACGTCCCACTCCATCATTAACAGCGTGTGTATTGTTTTGTTTATTGCTTACTGATTATGCTTGAATGTAGGTTGCCAGGTGCATTTGAGTCAATGTTCACTGACCTAACTGATAATGACCAACTTTAGATTGCCAACATTCATTCTTTTAAGGGCAGTATTGTTTAGTGAGCCTTGTCGGACATTTGAAGCAGACAAGTGGGTATGCGCTAGACCATCGTCCACTAACAGTTTAATAAACCTTTTCTGAAGAGCAACCGTAACGTAGTCCCAACAGGCATCGGACCAGAGAAGGCAGTGAGGTTTGGAAACACACCGTACATTTCCAGCAATATTTGGAAATATGATAACTAATTGGTCCTAGCCTAGTCTGGGACCAACGGCAACAGCCAAGAGGAAAAAGAAGAGAAGCGCGCGATGGGCTACAGCCCACTCGGCGGCGCTCAAAAGCCCGCCAGGCGAAAAGTGCGTGGAAGCTTCTAGTGCGTTAAACACCGCTTGAAAAGGTTCGAGTTAGACGACCTTGAAGAATTAAATAATAGATGAGTCGGTAAAAAAGGGCAAGCATTCACTGCGTGCAATTAGATGCACGGCTGAAGAAAGTGGCACTGATTTCATATCAGACCTCCTGTTGCAGGCCTACACAGAATCATGCGTACAGAACAGAAAAGCGAGAAGACACGGCTGTAGCCGAGATCCTTAGAGAAGCCACACAATCGCCGGTCACTACACATTCATCCCAGTTGTATCGTGCCGATTGTAATGTTAGATTCATATTGAGATAACCTGTGGCAGTGCCCAGGGAACAAGGAAATGAGTTGACCGACGACTAATTACACTGTGATTTTGTAGGAAACGGACTCATTCAGCAGGCAGTATGACACATTGATTTGACTGCTCACGGTGCATCTACAAGAAAGCGAAATTCAGTTGCGAAAGTTTATAGTTTTTGACTGGTGCATCGACTGTCTTATCAGTCACCTTCGAGTAACGGAATGCGATTCAGTATGAGCAAAGATGGACCAAGCGGCCTGGAGGCATGTCACTGGGGAGAGACGAAATGTTTGTAGGGGTAGTCTCATTTACTTGGGTGTAATATAACGCCCCAGGTATAGTGTTGTTGTTAGCGAAAATAGGGTTTTGTTGGTGTTTGAAGTGCAGTCGGTTTCGTCTGCATGACCACAGTCGTGTCAAGGGCATTTTTAATCATATCTGAACTTGAGGACAGCTTTCGTAGGAGCTCCACTGGAGTGAAAAAGAGGGCGGAATTAGTTGCTTTGGTGCTGATTATTAACTAAAACAACTCGCCGGTAACAAAGAAGGCTATTCTTTCTTGTTGGATGAGTCGTGAGCTGAAGACATGCGCATTAGCTTCTGGATAACATGCGAATTGTACCGAATATTGATATCCTATTCGAAGGTTTGAAAATTAAAAAATTCCGAGTAGGTATGGGTTTTCCTTCCAGTTCGGTCTTGCTGGTTCACATTGATTTTTAAGTGAAAATTTCCCACGAAACTAATGAAAAAAGATTAGTATCATGTCTCAGTTATGGTAACATAAGTTGGGTATGTTCAGTGGCCACGGGCTTCCGGAAACGCACGACCAGTTTCGTTACAGTTTCTACTCAAGTAGATATCCCCGGCGAACTTCGACTTCACATTACAGCACCAGCTGTTTTATAGCAATGTTCGCGGTGAGAATTCAAGTGGACAAACTGGATGAGTGGAAATAATCACGAATTATGACCATGCTGGAAGAACTGTTGAGTGTGAGGTCACCTAAAGGTTTGAGAAAGGTTGATTTTCTGTGCAGTTTCAGGTAGTGGTGTTCCTATCACCTAGAGACCCCACTTGGTTAGGGATGTTTGATACAACAAACTCGCAGATGAGTTAGTTATTTGTATCGCGGTCCTGATGAAGTTTAGTCGTGTTGGATCATTTTAAAATTTCTGTGTTCAGTTAGATTATTGTTAAAAGACTACCCTAAGATTTATCATCTTTAAATAGACTGCATTAATCATCCTTGTGCTCACGGTTTGTTCCGATGATCACCAGCAAAGTAATGCACAACTGTTCCGACTTAGCAGGGTCTCATCACCAACACCCGTGCCAGAGAATCGAACCCGCGACCCGTGACCAAGCAACGGATTGTAGTCCAAGCATTTATCCACTGTGCTACGGGGTCACGGTCATCTGAATTTGGACTGATTTCCGGAGCTGTTACGCTTTCTTTCACTCATAAGTTGAGGTCGATCAGCTGTTTTTGTGTAGGTCTTTGACAATCATGGGCTGAACGTAACACTTCAGGGATATCTGATCTGAATTGTCATTTCCTGTGCGCCAAAAATCTCCACTTTGTCAGTCTTTCCGCGTCGACCTTGATTTCGCCAAGGGTTCATCACGCGTTCGTATTTCATAGTCCAAAAAACATTGATAAACAAGTCAAAAATGTTTCAGTTAAAATCACTTGAAACCGTTGTAGAGTTTGACAGAAACTCGGCGCGATGTTAAAAGTTAGCCGCAAGCCTAAGTACGCGGATTTACCTTTGGGTTCATCATACATTGTGGCACTGGGGATGACGCCGCCGGTCACTTCGAAACTGTAGGCAACTGATGTCAGATGTTCGGTTATTCAGCTACCGTACAGTTCTCCCGAACTTGAGTTGGTTGTTACTAGACGGAATATGTTTGAGTAAGATTAAAAATACATAATTTTAAAACGCTCTGTGAACAAACGATAAGCTGGTTCATTGGTACCGTCACCCTTCTGACAGATGCTTCTTCAGACCGGGTGAACCAACCACAAGTTTGGTGGTATTTAAGGCAGGCCAGACGTATGCAACAGGTCATGGGTCAAATTTACGTAGACAGAAGTCAGCGTTGGATTCGGATTGTTAATTACAGCACAACGAGGACACGTGAACAGCTAGACAAAAATGAAATCGATAAAATCGGTAAAATAAACCGGTAAAAAAGTTGGCTGTTTTGAACGAATGTAGATAAGGGGGTCGTGACACCTATGTGTTAAGACTGTTGTTTTATCCACATGTCAGTGCGCCACTTCAACTTACCCTATTTTATTCCTCAAAATTCCTCTCGTTTATTTGCCCCTAGGCCGAGTACTTTGACTCCGGGGATTATAACATTGGGAACACGATGCTTTATCCGAACACTCGAGGTATACTGACTGACCAAATCAATCCAACTCCTGAAAACTCACCCACCGTTAGGTGTAAGCAAACATTTGCACCGCAGAAAAGTTTTCCGGCTCTGATAATGCAACACCACATAGCCCAATCGAACCACTGTGCACATCTGTTCTGACCAACAGCACACAACCGACACTATCCAAATGCACGGCCTCCTTAGGCCACAGCCTAAGAAGATCTGCAACAGTTTCTGAGATCCTGAGGTCATTCCACTGTCATCTAATCTTGCTTTTCACATCTTTTTTTCAGAACCTTATTTTACACTAACTCATTATGTCCGTCATGTACAGCATTTCAAATTTAGATGACTTGTTTGATCAGACAGCTAATACATCAATATTTTTGCATGTTTCATTTATTAAAACTTCCATCATGCACAATTTTCTAAACACACTGTGTAAATCATTTATGACATTGGGACTGCTCGATCTTGCTGAATAGTTCCTGCCAAAGCACAAATCATCTTTGCATCGATTGCACATGAATATAGAGTCAACAGATTGTGAATACCATTTAATTTGAACCATTCGGTTATTTTGGAGATAAGCGAGCAAATTTGAGGCTGCCAAACCATTAGTCTCTAGTAATAATATTGGTGCTGATCATCCTCCAATATAATACACCAGTGATGACACCAATGCCAACCTGTCATGCCGCCATGAGGAAACCTTAGTTGAGAAGTCAAAGAAAAGAGGAATGATACTTGGTCAATAAGCGTTCATTTCCTGATACGACCACTAGCTTCCCTACATGGTTTCGGCAGGCAGCAGAGTGGATGGCTTGAGATCCAATGTTCATAATGGCTAGTTAACTTTCTTGAAGCTCTTGGTATGCGGCTTCGTTAATCATTCACGAATGAGAGCCAAGACCAGCAACGGAATCCTAGTATCCGTCAGCAGTTGATCGGGTAGCGAAGCCCTCAATCATAAATGTTCCCATTTCTCCCAGTCGATACGTCACATTATGTCTTGCACATAGCTTCGTTCAACTGAGACATCACCAAGGGGTGTTCTGCATGATAGACTTGTTCGTCAATTAAGTGTGTATTTGTAGCACCTAAATCTGTTTGAATTAAAGTAATTGACGAATTTATTATTTTGGTCTTCAACACAAATTACTTACTCCTTAGGTTGCTGTCGACCGACCGGTTGTTGTTGGCCGGCGGAGCAGTAAGCAACCTCCACCGCACCAGAGTGAGTTGAGGTGGGGTTTTGAGGGCAGTTAGTTTTGATGGCTACCAGTGGACCGGTGAACAGCTGTTTCGACTCTGTTGAGTCTCATCAGCGCTACGCAGACCGGAGAATACAATGCACGATCCAACCCGATCATGACTTCCTGTAGATATCCATTAACACCGCCATGCAAGTTGTCATTCGTGTTCACATCTTATGTCTCAGGATGCTGCCTATTTATCACCAGATACAACTTTCATGGTGCACCTAACCTAGTGGTTTAATTTCTTTGTAAAATCGGCTGACTGCGGCTGACAAGTCGTCATTCAACTCATCGATCGTCAACTTACACGACTGAGCTCAAAATTTCCCGGGGTTAACGACACTGGCCACTAAGTACGCTGTCTCTGCCTTCAACTCTGGCTACTTTGAATAACTTGGATCCCAGGTTTGACGGCTTAACAGCCGTATCTGGTCTCAATTTTGAGACAATGATAGTAACCACCTGCTGACCTAAATCGCTCGCCGAAACTGCTAAACCGGATAAGTGGTCTGACAAGTGGTCGTCGGAATGCGTTGAACTGGTTGTTGTTCCTGGCCAAATACACTATTGGGCAAAGAGGGGAAGGGGCAATTCACGTCGGTTAGGTAATCCGGAGCCGGCCCGCTGAGCGCACGGCCCTCACCCTCGACTCACTGCAGCTTTGCTTGCACGTTCACGAGATATACCTTCAACCGGAGAAGACAGAGCAATTTGTCGTTTTTACTGCTGATGGTGATAATGATGATGGTAATGTTGCTTACCCCTCGGTACAGTTTGACCATAGGAAGTTTACCGAGTATCGCCCATTACTCAGGCCACCATTTCACTCTACTCAGTGCACTCCGATCACGTTTTGTACCTGATCGTCACATACACTGGGTTGGCGTTCTACTGGGATGTGGGGGGTGGACTGACGAACCCTAATTTCGCTACGTGGAGATCGTTCGAAAGGTGGGCACTTAAAAATTGAGGTGAACGATTTAGCGATTACTTGAGTATTTTCAATCATAGATGTAATGGTGATTCAGTCTATGTACGGGCTATTACGCGGGTAATTTAGTGAAATCGACCGATTTTTTCGATCGCGCATCAAGTACTTTGAGCTGCAAGAACTTACTGATTGGATGCATTCTGATGAGATTATCGTTCTGATATAACCGGATGCTTCAAGATGCTGACGTTCTGACATACCCAGACAGCTTCGTAAAAACTTTAGATGACGTTGGAAAGAAACGTTACCCTTTGTACAACGGATTCATTCCGGTTGCGTTGTTGGTTCAGTGTCTGATCGTGTGGGGGTGTTCAAGCATGTGGGTTAGTGAGTAGCATACCGGACTAACGTGGGAACCGGCTGATTGAGGAACGAGCGGCGTTCGACATACCTCACTTGGGCTATCTGTGCGAAAAACCTGGCATGCGTTTGCTAAAGTACGGCTTACTAGAGACGAGAGTAATACCCTTTTCAAGGACACGACTGTGTAGGCTACATGATTCCAGACAACTCTGACAGTTCGGTTGTCACATAGGTGTGCGGCATGCATGTCGGAGCTTCCCATGCTGTAAGCCAAAAACCACCCGGTTCAGTTTTGTTCAGTGGTGTAGCTTTTTTAAAACAATTGCCTTTTCCAGGGGTTTTATTTATTCAAATGACGAAGGGATTCACATCTACATTTAGTTACTGTGATGGAATCTCTAGAATGGTTGGGTGGCCAACATATTAGGATGGCGGTTAACCCGTTCTGCAGTGTCACTTATGTATGTTTCATTAGCTGTTTGCAAAAACCCTTTCTCAATTCCTTCGTTGGCTGAAGAAGGTGCTTGCTCGTTTGTAGACCAACCACAAAAGTGGTTGATCAAGTTTATCTTGTGAGGGGAAAAAAAGCACAACAGCTCTGGAAATCAGTTCTAACACCTTTCTGCAATCCAGATGACCGCGACCCCGTGGCACAGTGAATAAATGCTTGGACTACAATCCGCCGCTTAATCACGGGTCGTGGGTTTGATTCTCTGGCATGTCTGTTGGTGATGAGATCCAACTAAGTCGAAACTGCTGTCCAACACTTCACTGGTTGTCACGCGGACCAAATGTTTGCAAGACCCTCCTTGACCACTTCACTTTCGTTTGCGAGTTAACCACAAACCTTTGGTCGTTTTCAGCGAAAGTGAGCGCAACAGGTAAGGAAGGTAATTTACGCCCTTTTTTGCGACTATCACTTTTCCCGTAGTCAATGGGACTAGCTGAGTGCAAACCTGACTTTTTGCATGCCAGTTTTTGATCACACAATTGCTGTCTTGCCTGCCTAGATGAATTATAGTACTTGGAACTCTGTGCTGATGCCAATGGATGCGAGCAAATTGTGCTGCGAGCTGCAGGGTGTAGAGGTATGCAGAAACAGAAGGGGTGAAAATAGAATGGGGTCACTCGGGGTAGTTCAGAACGTTTTTTAGGCTCAGAGTTTCAGCACACCCAAAATAATGTGCTCCTGATGGATCCTACCTATCTTGTTTCGCTAACTGGTTACCGATTCCACTGCAGTGCATCAGGTTGTTCTTAAAACCAAATCTTGGCCTGCAGTGCGCTCACACCACGCTACTGAGGATGTTGCCGAAGGGCCGGAGGTTGGCGCAACACTTGCCTGTGCTGGGTGTTCCGACCGTCATCTGTATGGTAGAAGGCTCCCGATCAATCATCTTGTCTACATTTGATCCTCTTCTGTCAACCATCCGTCTTACGTTTGAACTACATATGACCAATTGTCCTCCCGACCAGCAATAATTTCGATGTATTGCTATGTTTCGGTGCCGTTTACTGGTTGAACCCTCTCCCCGCGCGGTTAAACCATCCCCCCTCTATCCTGCTCAACCTTCGGTTTTATTTGCGTTGTAAAGTTTCGCCATTATGTGAATCGTTGTAATGGACCGTGTTCGCGGAAGTGGTTGTTCTCGGACTTTGTAGATTCTGTCGAGTTGAAATGGAATTTTTGTTAATTCCTTTCCCTTCAGGTCTTTCATAATAGTTTTTGGTACGGCATTCCCATCCGGACCGGAAACGGTTGCTCAGCCGGATGGGAACTTAGTAGACGCTTGTTACATTACGAACACGGCAACTTGATCTCCAACTTATCGGTAGATCTTGTGGATAGATCAAGTTCATTTTGAACAGTATGTAGGAATCCCAGTTTAACACGAGTGTATATCTTGCTTTTCAAATCTTCTTGAATACAAGTGCTTTCACAAGCCATTTTTTGCTGACGCTGCGAATACACACCTTTTTCCAGATCCCATCGGACCTTCTTATCATCCTTGTCTAGGTAGTGCCTAACCGGATGATCAGACAAGGAAGTATTTCACTTCGTTTGCGTAACCTGTGCAGTGAATTTCCGAAATTCAAATTGCTTCTTCCCCATTGGAAACTTCCACAGAGAAATTTTGATACGAAAGTGTCCTACAACGAGTTGTTAGTAACTATTAACCATACCCCAATCCGTTCTGCAGCGCTCCAAAAGATGATGAAGTGTAACACTATTCAACGTTTCATTATCACAAATTTCGCAAACTACGCTTAGCATGCCCATTCAATAGACTTGTTATTGGCTCATCGATCCGTTCGCTGTAGGCTTTACTTATTCTTACATGTAGTTCACTTCCGTGCTAGCTCAGTCAAATTACACAAAGTTCCTCCTGCATCACTTCAATTCTCACTTCAGTGCGTAGCGCAGACACAATAAAACAAAAAACCACACAATTATTATGGCTCAGTCGTACCGGTCTCTTGGAGAAAATAGAATAGTAGCGTAACCTGCAGCTGGAAGAGGTCTTGAACAAATGCGTGAGTTTGATCAACCCCAAGTGCAATTCTGCCACGGTCTAGCGTTTAGACGATGCGCCCGGCTTAGTTCACGCAACCTCTCGCCTCTGTACACCATGGTTTATGCGACCTATCCCAACCGGAGCAACACAGTCGAGGTGATAAGGCTTATTGATTGACAGCACGATACTGCGCAGCAAAGGCCTGAGGCTCGTAGCTCACACAGACGCATGGACCGCGTATCAACACGCCAGGTGTTACTACTTCAGCGAGATGTACTGACGATCAGACCGCCAGGACTGGTGGTCAATAAAACGCAAGGCAGGTAGATTGCCAAGTTTGCTCACAGCCGGCAGTACATAAATATATTTATAACACCCCTCACTCTCAAATAAATTGCTAACTATCAAGGTGGTATCGGTTAACCGGTTTCGGTGCGTGTTACGAACTTCGAACATGGTTTTTATATCGACGCATACAATCATAATGAGATACTGTAGAGGTGATGACTGTGGAGGGCAACCAGCATGTCTTGTGAAACAACCCGTCTAGTAGTATGACCATCTTCTGGGTGTTGTTTGCCATCTTTTGAGACCCTTAAACGGGTGTTTGGAGAAATCCCATAAGATGATGAAGTTGAAAAATTCCCCCAGCTCGTAACTTATTACCGTCGTCCGTCGGATTGGCTTTCAAAGGTCTAACTTAACCGACGAGTTTCGGCAGGAAGCAAAATTCCACTGAAACTACAGTACCACCCCGTTGAAGCAGCTGCATGTGTTGAGTGACTGGCGATGGCCGTGTGTCCGACAAGAAGTCGACGACCATGCCCCAGTCTCCCTTTATTCTCATCTGATCGATCCTTATTGTTCATACATTCAGATTCTTCTTGGGGATGATTGGGAGCCTTCTTTGCGAAGACAAACACGACCATCCGAATTACGCGCTCGACAAACCATTCCTTCCACAAACATTAATTCAATGTGTTATTAAGCCTACTATGGTTTGCCTGTCTGAGCTTGTTCCCTGGCAGTTTGTTCAACATTACCCCCGCTTCCGGACCTTTGTTTATATATACCCTGGTTTTATTTGCAATTGACTGCTCCGCCATTACTTGACCGTGGCATTTGGTCGTATTCACATGGATATTTGATTTCGGAACTTGTATATTTGATGGTTTTAGTACCGTGGTTTGTTGCTGTTTTCTTCTGTTTTGTTTTTAAAATAGTCCATATGTCATAACACCTTTATTAACAGGAATCTTGCCTTAACGACCGCCTTCCCTTTTGAGTCCGAACCAGTTGCTTAGCGGGCTCGGAAGTTATGGACGTTGGCTGCAGTGCAGACGCGACTATTTTAGATTCGGCTTGCCGACAGGCGTTGCCAGTAGGGTAAGCGTAGCTCAAAAAATCTTTAGACATCCTGCGATAGCATCTCCGGACATTCATGTTAATATGTCAGTAATATCTGAAAAACAGTTTGTTCACACAGGATTGTATGCAATTTCCTGTGCATGCGGACGTTTTGATAAATTGCTTTGACCGTTACGCTTTTCGTTTGTGAAATGTTGCTGGTGACAAAGTGCAACGAAGATGAGGAAGCATGATGACAAATGGGGTAAATGGCCACCTTTCCAATTCGGGTGGTAATTTTCATCTACCTTGCCCACCTTTGAACCATATGGGGTAACCAGTTTACTGTAGAACGGACGTTATCAGGGTTAACTCTTCTACAAGGCTGTCGTGCGTACAGATTCGCCTTGCCACTGTGAACAAAGTATTTACCCATGTTCGTTTCTATTGGGCCGGTGTGAAGCAGGTGGAGTTTAAGTACTGGCTGGATCACGTGGATTTCCTATAGACAGCCCTCCCAATCGGGCCATCTTCTCGACGACTTATGAGCATATCCAGAGACGGCAGATGGTTGCTCACCCCAAACTCACAAGTAACCTTCAACTTAAGGTGACAACCTTTTAGATGTCGCACCAGCTGTTTTGTCACCTGTTTAGGTCGACTGAATATTAATATGCCGTCGGCACAATGCATGTAATATGACAACTTTCTTATCTCCGTGGCTAGCTGTTGCTCAGTTTTTACCACAGAAAGTCTGCTAAGATGGTACGTAGTGAGATTCCCATGGCTACCCCGCTCGTCTGATGGCAGGAGTGCTCTATAAAACGAAAACTGACATCCTCAGTACAGAGCACCAAATTACGAATATAGTCCACCGTTTCGTGAGACGGAATATTTGTGAACGGTGACTGGACGTCTACAGAACACATCAGTTCATTAGCAAGATTGGTTTTGTCCAACTCGCTGACCAATTCAAAAGAATCCTCAGTGGAGTGTGCCTGACATTTTTGTCACGATGGGGTTAGAGTAGTGACTGGCCAGCGCGCCGATTGATGGTAAGAGGAGTTTGTCATTGCCAAAATTGCCCATGTGGCACCCCAGACCTTCGAGTCTTCGGTGGGCCGTAAAGTTGAGATGCTGACGATCCACTCAACCGCATTCGTTGTACCAAATCATGGGCGCGCTGGAGGAGGAAGGAATTTTACAAGAGAACTGCATCGTTCTGCCGTTAAAATGCCAAAATTGCTACCTGCAAGCAAAGGGACAAATGACATTTGAGATGTTCTGTACTGTTGTCAAAGGCGATTCGGATGATCTATTCTCCAACAGCGGCGGAGGTGGGAGATAGTCAATATCGACTAAATGTTCCGTTCACTGATGAGTAGTAAGGTATTTGGTTTGTTTCAAGTTGAAAAGCACCCACAGTTGATCGTAGCTTTCGCATTCCCCCAGACTTTCCAGTCGGCCCACTTCGAACAGCAGAAGCACTAGACTCGAGGTTCGATCTCATTAGAGCTCGTCGGTAGTGCATATCATCGCCACTTCCGGGACTTGAACCACGAACATGCTGTTCATGAGGCAACCATGTTTACCACTGCGCAACTGACCTCACGTTAAGCACGACCGGATTATCAACTGTGGACACTCAATTATCCGTTGCACGGGATTCGCCTTGAAGGTCGTTCAAAAGGCAAAACGGTCCTTTTGACACGAACCCTCTATTTTCAAATATTCTTTTGAATTTTAAAGTCAAAGTTTCAGGCGAAGTACCTGCCGTACGTCAATTGTAAATGAGCGTTGTTGATAGAAAAATTGGAATACATCGAACAAGTCCCAAAAGTATAAGCTTCATAATGATATTTTTCACCATTTTGGTGGAAGCAGCCCGTTATTGGCGTCAGCTCATGTTTTCAAGTCTTATAAATGCGACCGTTGCCATTTTTGAGATTAAATTCATCACCCTACAGCCTGATAGTGCTTCATTTTGCGGCGTTTTGACGATATGGTCGAAATGGAAATATACAACCATACATTGTTGACGTTGCATTTTACCAAGAACATTAACATGTCTGATGGTGAAACATGTACGATAACACACAGTATTTATACAATTTCTTTTTGTTTGCAAGATTTTGGGTAGATACTGGTCGATGAAACGTGACTCTTAGGAATTGTCGGAAGTGATGCTACCACATGGTTGTTTCCATCTTCGGTGTATATGAAACGGCGTAAGAATGGGGTATCAAGTCCAGTTCTCTCATCAAGAATCTTCAGAAGTAAATTCTACCCACTTTATTGCAGTTTCCAACTAAATTGAGGTCGCGCGGCGTTCATACGGAACAATATACGGAAAGAGATGAAATTATGCTGTCTGCCGATCACCGAGACGTATACCTCTCAGCCAGTCACACTATGAGGTTTAGAACGCCAAGTGTCTATTGCGGTGCAGAAAAGTGTTTCAACCAATATGACAATCAACGGAATCAAAGATGATGATTACCACGTATCCCAAACGCTTCAAATACAGGTTTTTCATCACTTCCCGCATGTGATCGTTCCCCAAACCGTTCATGGTGAGAGTAGTTCGAGAGGAGCAGCTACTAGTGCGAACATATTCTGAATACTCAGACGGTGATTATAACTTTAGTCAGTCTTGTGAGGCAGTTACTGGTGTGAACGTATACTGCATACGCAGGCGTCATTCACAGCTTTATGGAATGGGGTTGAACTATTTACCAGTGTGAACCTATACTGTGTACACAGATGATCTTCATAGTTCAAGTGAATCAAGTTGAAGCATCAACTAGCGTGAACGCATACTGCTTGTGAGACGCTGTTGATATCCCAAATCAATCGGATGGAGCAGCTATTGTGCGAACGTATACTGCATACGCAGACGTTATTTGTAGTTCAAGCGAGTCGGGATGGAGCATCTACTAGTGTGAATGCATACTCAGACGTTCTCTATAGCTTAAGTAAGTCATGATGAAGTGGCCAATACTGTGACCGCATCCTGTACTGCGAGACGTTTCTGATAGTCTAAGTAAATCCAGTGGAGGAGCTGCTAGTGTGAACGCATGCTGCATACCCAGACATTGTTGGTAGCATTAGTGAATCAGGTTAGAATAGCCCCTAGTGTGAGTGCATACTGTAATGTGAGATGTTGTTGATAGCCTGAGCCAATCGTGTGGAGCAGCCACTAGTGTGAACGCGTGCTGCATACCCAGAAGTTATTCATAGTTCAAATGAATCTGGTTGTAGCGGCTACTAGTGTGAACGTATACTACACACTCAGATATCCTTTATGGGTCAGGTAAGCTGGATGAAGCTAGCGACTTCATCCTCTGAGCAAATCAGAATAAGCAATGTTTGATAATGAGTCCAAGTATATTGTACTACACAAAACTCTTATGTGTGATATGAGGTAAGGAAAAGGCTGACGATTTGATTTGCAAGATTCCCCTTTCCAGGTACGACTACGAAGCGGTACTTGGCGAACAGCCCGGTTCCTACATTGGCAATAGACTGAAAGTGTGATATATATACTGTCACCTGCTTGCTCGGATATATCTTCAATATTTTCTGCTCATACAATTCGTTAAATTGGGGATACTTTGAGGTGAGGATCTAAAGGGTGAAGATGGGGAAGCGATAAATAGAAAAACGTACTAATAACCACCGATAATGAGACTTAACGGTGGTGGCAGTCCATGTGCGAGAAGGCAAACAACAGTCGTCCAACAGAGTCACATGGATTCTGTTCGCACAACGAAACCGCTTGTATGTGCGAGTTAAATAGCTGTTGATTGGCTCGAGGTAGTGACCCAAAGTGCTTTTCGACAAACAAAAACGTGATCTGAATGATAGATAAGAAATGACGAAAAATAGCTCTACCTTTTGGTGAGCTCGGAGGCTTTATGAGCCGAGGCCACTAACATCCCCAGACACGATGGCAGTGTGTGTAAAACTTGATTGTCTAAAAGTTAAACAAGCATCAGATGATAAATAAAAGGACGTGTGGCCAGTTAGCGATGTCAAAAAAAGTGAGTATAACTGCAACACGGGTGAAGGGTGAGTGATCTGTTAATTATCGAAGCATAATATATGTTCTGCGATGTCCCACCGTGTTAGTATCCAGATCTCAGACCACCAATTATCACCCCTGGCGCCCCACGATTGTTGGCTGTTCACTGTTAGTGGTATGTATTTTTTCTCATGAGCCCGCCCAAAATCTTCTTCCATCCGACCGATCCAACGATGAATTCCCAAACAAAAAGAATCACGGGACTTCCTCATGCGATGATCAAATATTACGTTGGCAAATCATCAGCCTGAACTTACTCACAGGTGGTACATCCTCAAGTTAATCGACCGCTAATGGGTGAGCCCATAGTGTATCCAGAAGTTTATGCGACTGAATATTTTCGAAAGACGGGAAAACTCCCCTTCTGCAACTAAGCTTGCTTGAATATGTCAAAAGCTTATCAACAACGTTAACAAAGGGCAGCAATTTGATAGTTTTTGTTGCTTCATCGAGGCTTCTCTGAGGTAAAATTAACACGTTGTGTTGCACCCGAAAACAATTTCTGTTGTTCGCACATGGGTCGCAGTGTTGTCCATCACAAAAATTCTGACAAAAATGTGGTCACACAAAACATCGAAGAATGTTTGAGGTGCCTGGCGCAGAGTAGTTTATTTTTCCCTGTGAACACAGTTATACATAACGGGCCATCCATTATCCATCCTATTGGCCATCAAAAATTGAAACGAGTTTAAACTGCGACCAGAGATACAACATATTACAAGGTTCACTCATGGCACATCATTCCATATTTGACAAGCGAACGTTGGTCACACCAGTAAAATGTCTAAACGACTGGAGGTGCTGCCCCCTCGCGAGGCATAAGTGCATATTCCTATTATTGTCGTCTTTGATAGCGCACACCACGACGTCAATCCTTAAAGGACCAACAATTCAGGAAGGATTCTCTGCAACAACGTTACACGCAAGCCAACTTACTTATCGCTGTAGATTTTAGTCCGTGATGGATGCTGCAAATATCCACCTTTTTTGCAATTGCCCAAGGTATTGGCAGCGTAGTGTCTGGGTTCTGGACCTGTATTGTGCTCAAACAAGTATCTGAAATCCCACGAATCATTTATGGTGAACCGGCAATCTGTAGGGTGTACGTCGAACGACGAGGCATTTGGTACTTGTGTTTCAAGGAGCTGACAACTAAGCTGATCTTCTCCGAGAACGCGAAGAATCTTGACCGGCATCATGTGTCCCAAGAAGTTAGGAGGCTGAGGTATGAACTCAGTGGGCTGAACACGTCGTAGCCCATGGTTGTCGCTCTGGCGTTACTTGTATTTAGCGCACCGGCACGGAATCTGTCACATAACTTTATTAGGACGTATACTGGCATTTTTGTGCGTCCGCTGCAAGAATATGTGTTTAAACTCAGCAGGCACATTTGGCCGAACTCCAGAGAGCCCTAAATTTGTTGAAGTATGAAACTTCGCAGCCATCGAAAAACTGTTTGATGCCCTGTAAATCAGTCATAACCTGCAAAATTAACGAAATATAGACTTGCCTCCCAGCGACTCACAGCGGTAAATCACATAAAGGCAACTTCAACAGGAATCCCGTGCAAATCTTTCCGTCGGCAACTGTCACAACTCATGACCTCAGGTTAAATTTGCGAACGAAACAATCGCCAATAAATTAAAATGTACACCTACATGAAAGAAGTGTGTTCCATCCTAAAGCATTTCACGGAAGTGTTTTCACCAAGTTGGATTCACGGTCGGGATTAACATTACGCTGTCGTCGAAGAAAATGCTGAAGTTTTATCATAACAACGTAGCATTATAGGCGGTTTTTAGGTGTAGTTGACTTTTCTCACTAAAGCAGAAGTACCATCATCTGCATAGTCTATATGTGTGACGCGAAACAAGTATTTATGAAATGAAAAATATGATTTAACGTCCAAACAGACGCTTTCGTTCTTCTTCGACTTTGAACCACCGTACCGGCAAACAACGTAATTGCTCACTGATCGAATTGAACCACCAAATTGTCAAGCAATCTTCACAGGCAGCCACAACGGAAATCCCATGCAAATCAATTACTGTGACGGCGGATAACCCTGTCGAATGAGGAGTAACGCAACAAACAGCGTTCAGGCAGGCGATAGACGAACCCCCCCCCAGAAACACGATTTTGCTGTATTTGTAAATCGCTGGGCTTTTCTCAAGTCAGCTCAAGGAGCACTGGGCGTTGAACTTAAAACACTTGACGGCTTGAATCCGTGAAGAAACATAGTATCACAATGAGGACAAACTTCCACTTCCCTGCGCACAATATCCAAGGCAGTTTTGCAAAGGTTAGAATGAGCCAGAACGGACGGAAGCGGGTTTTCCCGAAAACGGAAAGGGCATCCAAGCACAAGATTCGAGCGCCAACCTCCTCTTCAAAATAATCTAGCGATTATTGTCATGTAAGACGGAACAAGCTGACAAGTAGCTTACAATAAAATTTGTAGCATGGGGAATAAACTGGGAGACTCCAGGGTAGAAGTCGGAGTCCGTCACATCGTAACGGTAGGCAGGAAGTGGATCAAGTCAGAGGTGGATGCATCGGGCTTCTCTGCCTCAGGTTGGAGGGTTTATGGCGCTGAACGGCGGAACAGAAGACTAGTGGGAGGTAGTATATTGCTACTGCCAGATCACTTCGAACAAAAGTCGTCTAACATATGGGTAGTTGTCATGTTCTTACTTAATAAAAGGCAAGCGACTGTACTAATTGTATGCATATTCTACAACCAATTCACGACCATGAAGGAGGATGTTAACAGGCTGAGGCATTCTTGCCAACTTCACAACCATGACAACCAAAATCTTTTCTCCTGTTGATTTCAACGCCTTAAAGTTTGGCTGCATTGAGGACACATTGCTGACGTTTCTTCAGACAAAGACCCTAATTTAACGTGTATACTAGCATATCAGGTGGGGTACCAGAGAGATACTGGGTGCGATGTATCTAGTTATCACCAAATGTGCTGACGATGTGGCTGATTTAGTGGCGAGTGCCCCTTTGAGATTGATACCGGAAGGCGGCGCGCTGAAGCTTCCAGATGAGCGGCTTGCGTTGGGATGTGAAAAAGACTAGGTGGCTTGAAAAACAGGGCCGACCCAAAGCAATCTGAGCATGGACTGGAGGTGGCTGCCTTAGAACACCGCTAGAATCCAATTGAAAGTAACCTCTTAGGGCCGGTTGATGTATACTCGCGGATGTGGGGAGTGCGACGACAGAAACATCTATGGTGAGGAAGACAAGCAAGTAAGTCCCAAGAGGAAAGGCAAACCACCTAATTGGTGCTCTAACTAACTGACAGATGCCGTTGTTACTTAGAGTATAGGGGGACCCGGAGACCAACCACTTGCGTTCAAAACTAATGTCTGTTGGATTAAGAACAAAGACTAATCGTGGGGTATAGCACAACCAAGTTCAATCCGAAGCGTCAGTACAAGCTTAGGAGTTTCTGCCAAAAATGAGCGCGGTGCGAGTGATACCACAAACGAGGAGAAAGCCGAGACTCTCCGTTTCTTTGAGAGATTGCACGCTATTAACAAAGGAGACAATTCGAAACTACCTACTAGCTTAAACCTACCTGTCATGGTAGATGTCTATACAACCGCAAAAGAGATGGGGCAGTAAACAATCAAGTTGGATATCCACAGAATGAAAATGCCGGATGATATGCATCCGGCGACATTAAAGCCAATGGCCGGCGTCTTAACAGGTCCTCTGACTCGTTTGTTTAGCGCACCTTTAGAAAGAGATGAACTAAGACCAGAATAATAGACAGACCTGACAAATCCTATATATAGATGGGGCGATACTGGGAATACCATGGATTACCAACCCCTAATCTCAAGCTTAATTTAAAGAAACTTTCAGAAAGGATACGCAGGTGTAGGATTACCGAGCGCGTCGCGATCGTGTCCACCAGTTTTCCTACCTTTTCTTGATGAACAGGAGAAAAACTAGAAAACTGATGCTCGTAATTGAAAAGAACTCTGACCGGGCTAACGACGGGTTTATTTTCAGGAGACTTGAAGCACCCAGTCCAACTCCAAAAGTTTCAAACTGGATATGGTCTTATCTACAGAATCAAAAGTTTGACGTTCGAATGGAAGGTTTTAAGCCATGTGCAGTGATGGCAAAAAGTAGAGCCTAGATCTGTTCTAGGATTGTTCACGCCACAAACAAAGGTGGCTGAGCGTTCACATGTGATGTTTCAGTTGTGCACAATGCGAGGTCATTGGGACAGTATTCAACACGATTGCTTCGAAAAAGCGTGGTACTCTAACCCCAGACGTGGCGAGTACCTGAACTGCTGACGAGCTCTAACAAGAGCGAAACTCAAGTACAGCGCTTTTTTCGAAAGGAGTCGACTAGAAGGTATATGGGAATGCGACGGCCATGATAAACTGTGGCGATGTTCAGTTTACGTGAAAATCAAAATCCCATATCACTCATCAGTAACGAGTTTAGGTTTATCGATTTTGTTTGTCTGTTGACAAAAAGCTTAGGTAATTCACTTTATTTTCCGGTAAATGGTTACCAGAAACCAAAAATCTTAGGCGGCCATCGAAGGTAAAGGCGGTCCGTGCGTTGTGTACAAATCTGTGAACCGCAACCAGCAGTGGCCACGCTGTCATGGTTATCAACGCTGAGCTCACGGGATGTGCGAACCCCAAGTCGCATTTGCGTTTTATAAAACGTCACCAAACGACATTGTTGATTCCCTCGTCCTTCTTTGTAACAACAGGATTCGACGCAGAATTAATCAATAAACACCTGATTAATGATGTCACTTACACTTTTAGCTCCTCTATTACACTGTGTGACGTACACTCACAAGCAAAGCATCCGACAAACAAATTTCATCGTCGGAAAAATGGTTAGGTAGATCACGTTAAGGCGACTGTTAAACCTCTGTTTTGTGCGACAGCTCAACAACTCCGATTAATGTTGATTTCCATGGAGACTCTCTATCAATTGGCCTAATACACTTGGCAACTTTTGGAGCGGTCTCTCCTGAAAAAACAGACCAGCGAACCATCCCTGGACCAAGGCTAGTCGCGTCTGACCAAGTTGGTCTATCCACATTTCTCCTGCAAAAGTACAAGTTGGCTAGGAATGCGCTGGAAGCAGCCAACAAAGATTAACTCCCTACCATTGTCCACACATGATAGACCAATATTTATGTAACAAATCTTCAGCCTGCACTAATGTCAGACTTCTCAGAGACCCCGAAACTCTTAAACGCTCTGCCCATCCTGGGAATGTCCTCATGCAGAAGAACAGAGGTGGCGTCAGCTTACAGCGCGGCTCAAATCTGCTCAAGCTGAAACTCATAAACGGAACATTGGGACCGAAACTCACAATGTGTCTATGCAAATATTGGCCGAGCCCCGTCTAAGCTTGAAGTCTCATGCGCGTCTCTTATTGTGCTCAACTTACCGGAATCTGAGATCAATTCACTTAGGGAACGGGAAGCTAATAATATTGCCTCGGGACGGAGAGTATATGTTCACTTAACTTACCCTATACCGAAACGCTTGGATTCGTCTGCCTCAGCAATGCAGCTAATTCCTTTTCTCGCCCAATAAGGGTGGAACTTGAATCTGAGTCGAAGACTGGGCTAATCTCTGTAGAATCCATGCTTGATAGTCCACTCACCAACCTCACCAGAATGCAACCTGATTCACCCGTGGTAGAATTAGAAACGCGGGGGATGGCGAAGGCCCGGGATGTTAAGGCTAACCGCGTGAGCCACCTCTCCATCCCAAAGCATGGATTACCCGAATGAGGATGTGGTGATCTTAATGGGATGTTGCACCGCGGTAGCGTGCAACCCCCCAAATCTGGGCTTACTGTTTCTCTAGAATCCCGGGGGGTCAGGTTTATCGTGCAACTGCCTCACCCTACGCGTCTTTTTTCATACTTCTAGCCCAAAACAACTCCGGCCAACTCTTGTTATGTAGGTAATAGTGTGATCAAAATTATCCTCCTGGACGGAGTCTCGGAAACCTCTACCTCGTGATACTCGGATTTATCGTGAACGACCGCGTGGCGAACACGCTTCCGGCTGAGTGCTTTACGTCACGCCTGCTTCATTGTTCCCTGTGGTCAACTTGGGTGGCACCAACGACTTGACCTTGTTGATGCAGGCAGCCGGACGGTCAGTCAAAGCGTATTTTAGTGTCATAGTCCTAAACTATCCTGACACCCTTGATGTGAATGCGGCTATTTGATATACCTCGGTTGATGGTTACACCTCTGCCGACTTGCCTGTATCACCAAAAACCCGACAGGACCGACCTTGTGACCGGCTACACTAAACCCACTCATAGCATTCCCAGTCAGTCGTTCGACGTCCCATCTCGAACTTGCCTGTGTACTAATTTACGTAGCCTCGATGGCGAAGTACCGGAACTCCAACTCCTTTGTGATACGCACTGATCCATGCTGGCGGAAACTTGGCTGACCCTGAGTGTCCTTCACGTTAAAGCTAACTCACAGGGTATGATAATTCGTAGAACTGATGAAGCCGGTGGGATTGGGTGGGGCTCCGCTCTCCACGTCATTCAGTCCATTCTCTCTTTTCCCGTGATCGACTATGTCTTGTCGTTCATACCTAACTGTGTTTTTCTTGCTGTCCAACCCGACGCAACTACCAGGCTGTTGATTGGAGTGATTTGCCCCCTCCGTCACTTTTTACTACAGATCACTCCACACCACTCTCAAATCCATCGCATTCCGTTACCCTTCGTTATACGACTTTCTTAATCCTATTGGACTTCACTATTCTAAATGAGGATTTTGGCGCTCCCCTGACTGAAGATCCCCGTTTTCCATCTGCCTCATTTAACCGTTTTGTTCCAATAGTTGGTCTTTCTTAACAAGTAAACTGCGCAACTCGTTTGGCTTCTGATGCTTCCTGGTTTCTGCTTGACCTCATATTTACCAACGATTCACCGATGGCATCTTTTTTCAAACCATTAGCAGCTGTTGGTCTCGGCGACCACGTGACACTGACGTTCAATTTCATTTATGGCTTTCACCTCACCACTACTCCAGTTTCAACAAGACGTAACCACTTTTGGGATGACCTAGCCGCCATCAATTTATTTTCCCTCGGCTCAGACAACCCACCCCGGCTTTTCTTCAACTTTGTCAACCGCCACTGGTCATGCTTCTGCAAACTTCTTCAAGTAGCTGTCACTTCTTTTGTTACCTATCGACGAAATGTCCCTGAGAACCAACGCTCCCGCCCTTTTTCGGTGTTAACACCGAAGGTTGCACTGCTCAAAGCAGCGCAATGAGAGGGAATATTGCTCTTCTCCAACTTAGTTTAATATGGCGTTGCATGAAGCAATGCGGAACCGCCGCAGTTCGCTGGTGATTGCGTCACTCTCGTCTCGCTTCTACGTTTGTGACTAACACGTAGTCCTTTCACCGTTTCACTTCTTCCCTCACCAAATAATGAGCCGGTATCTCTCGCTCAAACTTCAGTGGGCGCGCGACAACCGACAGTATGGAATCTGCGGATGATTTCGGTTCCTAATACGTCATATCCTTCAAAGGTGATTCTACTGCTTTCTTCCTGGCTATTTTGGCTGACATTGCTGGCTCGTCGCCATCAGTTTCATTCTTCACGTCGGTTCCAACCATTAACAAGTTCACATCAATCAATGTTAACGAATCCGTAGTGTCAGATGGCATTCACCTGGATTTTCTAAAGCTTTTGCGAAAGTGCGAACACCCTTCCTTTTCGAACTATACACCCATCCCATAAAAGCTGGCCAGCTGCCCCCGAATACTTGCAAAGGCTGTGATTGGAGCAAACCTGTCAGCTGCGGGCCGACTGCACTTCATTCACTTTGTCGAATGTCTTAGGGAGCTTAATGGATGCTTCACTCCGAGATAACCTGGAGTTGCATAACTTACTCCGATTTACCCAACATGGTTTTCGACGACAGCGTTCCTGTGCAACCAAGCTCAGCTTAGCGACAGACAAGTGGACACATTCAACTGATTAGGGCCTCAACGGCGATGTTGTGTACCTCGATTTCAACAAAGCTATCGGTAGATTTTCTCATTACATCCTTATCCTTAAATTTCCTCTGCTTGGCTTTTCCATGTGGATAAAACACTATTTGTCTGGCCATTGTCTCCGTGTTCTTGTTTAGGGCACATGCCCCGGCACCCGAATAGTTATATCAGGGGTCTAGTAAGGATCTATCATTTGACCGTGACTATTAATATTTTTTGTTGACGATCTTCCTCAGCCCTAGCCATCTCGCTGTGTTTTGACTGAGAATTACGCTTTATTGCGGCAATATCACCAAACTAAAACGGCGTCCCTCGGTAGAAGGATGCTCATTTTTTGTATGCGTGGTCTCTGGTGAACGACCTTCCACTTAGTCCTGCAGAATGCAAGGTTCCGCAAATTCACTCCCGTTTTGAGCGATGGTGATACCTTGGAACTTCCCTCCATGAGGTTCATTTAGAAAGGGATTCTGAGACAGTTGTCTCATGAAGCTTTCCACAGTCGTCTAATTTTATACGCGTGGCCACGCTGATGTGACCCCGTTTGGGTATGCTGTCCAAATCCTTGGGATGTCCTAATAAACCTATCTTCCCAGAAGTGTCCTCATCACTCGTTCGCCCATTTCTTGAAATTGACATTCAGATGACTTCCGAAAACCGCTTGTGTGACGTCTTCCGTTTTGACGTTGCCCAGAATTCAACCAAGAAACAGTTAGGCGGTCTATCCACCCACCACTGCTTGCGGTGGTCAGAACTTCAGATACCTTCCTTCTAGAATATAGGTGTTTCGGATGCGTGTTAGCTCATCTCCTTACATGAGGTTTTCACTTAACTGCCTGCACGTGGCGTAATCCTTTTCGTTTAGCTCTGCCGATCTCCGCGGCCTTGAACTTAAACTTCCTTGTAAGGGTTATCGACTCAACATCCCTGGATTTTTATCTGCTGCGCGCCTGTATAAGCTACGGAATGCCCTCTTTGCTAAGATCGTTACACACGACACCGTGGACGATTTCAAGTACATGCTTGATATGCTTGTTCTCGTCAGGTCCAAACCGTTTGGTGGACTTGTTATGGACTATGACATTGGGGGCGCTGATATTCTGTCCTTCAATCCAGTTACGCGACACACATGATGAAGCCCAACATGCGTGTTCACTTCACAGACACAGTTTTGTAAACTGTTACTTGTTTTGCGGTGGTCACAGTCGCTTCCAAAAAGCGGTCTCCTTCATCTTACACATCAACTCGTCTCAGCCCGTCCGGTGAAGATAGCCGTTGACAATTCTGTGACCGGGAAACGTCAAATACTCGTCTATAGACTTTCGCAGCACGCCACAATCTAGCGACACCCTGGTTCCACTCTAACGCCACGGCAGCCAGAACCGAAACCAGCGTGGAGACAAACAAGCTCTGGCCTCCTTTCTCCGCCTACAAGTGAACAGAAACGAGTGTCGCCCGATGAAAACATCACGCGTCAAGGTCAGTCGATTCGGTGTTAAACTTTTAAAATCAACTTCTTGCCGGCGTGAAATGAAAAACGCTTCCCTTGTTAGGAATATAATGATGTCGAAATCACTATGGCCGGCCCACGTGGGGCAGCCAATCTCCATCGTGGTTATATTGTAAATGAATCCTAGGATAAATACTGGGTATTGTGAGTCTTTTTATATCCCGTCTACATCGGGTGTGTTTGTGCAAACTAAACACAATTTGTTTGAACTGACCCGACTTGACAATACAATTCCGGCGCGCACGTCTTATCTCCTCGGTGCTGCTGCTCCGCCTAGGTCAGGATTGTTTATATTGGGCCATTTAACAACTGTTTTGGGCAGAATATTGGTGTTAGTAACTTTATGTTTGGCTGGCTCATTGCAGTAATGCCAACAGAATTTTATGTGCGCGGAAGGTTGTACAGTCTGATCCACCAGACGACAACCGAGGCGTTCATACCTCATCTTTGTTTAAGCGACCAAACCGATGAGCGTCACATTACCGAGCAAGGAAGTACTATCAGAGATTCTTCAGGCATTGGACAAAATGTGTAGAGGATTGATGCGTTTCTACATTTATAATCGTGCTCATAGTCCACAATAATTTAACCAGATAACCGAGTAATGAATAACTACGTTTACTACAAGTAGACTGGAAAGATGAACTGTGAAAGAAGTCCGAGAAAAACGAAGCACGACAAACCAGTTAGCGAGCCACCGGAAATTACTGCTTTGATCGTGGGCGGCCAAACAAACGAGAGTGCGCGAGCCTGCAGTCAAATAATTTCAGTAGTGCCAACGGTCGAAATAACGAGGTGGTTGGAATATATGGCAAACCAAGAATGTCACCACAAAAGGGAGGCGATTTGGCATGCGACGTTGGGCTACATCAAGACCATCTTGGGCCACAACGTCTTTAAGGCCAACCAAATGCATCTGTTGAACCGACCGAGGTCCTGTTCGACAGATGATCGCTCGGTCAGCTCCGGATGAGTTACTCCTCGGTCTTCAAAACTTAAGGAGGTCGAACTCATGGAGGTCGAGCTGACCCTGACAGCAGCCGTCTATTAACCATCGCCTCCCTAGCATGCGGAGACTGGCACTCATGCATGTGTATCCAGTTAGTGGTGCACGTACACCGATGCGCTATTCCTGCGAGACAATCTGTCGGAACTCAGTATAAGAGAGCCATGATCATGGGAATTACTACAGCGTGGTTAACCCCCCAATTTTCCTATCAGAAAGACTACATCTCAAGCTATTACATCTTGAGACCTGAATGAGTGGAAGAGGTGGAGTGACGATCTACGCTTTGGATGGTGTCAGAATCGCAGTGATGCAACACCCTCACTTGTTGGCACTGCCTGAGTCTCTCCGGATGAAGTGGCTACCTCGCTTAGATAGCCTGACTGTTGGTATAGTGTATAAGCCATCTTTGGTATTGACAGATTGCTTCCGGGCCACATACGTGGCTATTTCACTGGCATTTGCACTCGAAAACGGCCGAGTATTGATAACCAGAGGTTTCAACCTTCTAACAATTAACTTCGTCAACGGGTGTGGCATCTGGCACTCAGACTGCGGAGTTCTGTACTCTCATGCTGGAAGTCAGCCTAGTGAGACACGCGCAGTCATGTACAGGTTACAGAGAGAGCCACGACCCGTTTCATCTGGACTTACTCCCCTGCCAAACCATACACGGTGGAGGTTGTGGAGATCAATGATTCCATGGGCGCTAGCGACCACGCAACCATCCGTCTCAGGCTGGCCTTAAACCGACACGTCGGAACTTTTACTGAGCTGACTTCCAGTTAATCCAGAAGCGTTTGACGGAAACGCTACGGCCTCTGACTAAAACATTCTCTATTCCCGAAGAAAATTGTGGCAATAGCACTGACAGGCTGAGCGAGGTGATCATGGAAGCTTTACTTATCTTTTTCCAGTGAAAAAGCAGATATAAGTCCTAACCAAAACCCCACACGGAATCTTATACACGAGGAAAAGCTCCGTGGAATGTATTTCCATTATCTGGTATCGAGATCGCAAGTAGTGCTTACAGAAATTCTCGAAATAGGTGCGCAACAACAGTAAGAGTATACCATCGCGGTCACCGGCTCAACCTTGCGAAAGCCACTGCTAAACATCCCCAACGGTTTTGTTCAGACGTTGCATCTGTCGCGGAAGTTCGCCGGCCCTATCATCACAAATGAGTCCATCTGGTTTATCGGTTGGCAACCGGGAGACTGTTGAGATACCTTGCCCCCAATGCGCCATGACTTTTGGCGACCAAGAGAGCGCCGGACAACCAACAAGCTTGAGTCACGCCACCGCAGCCAAACTCTCCCTCGACTTCTCGGAGTCCAGTGTCAGAGTTAAGTCTCTCAGGCTGAAGCCCGAGGCGTCACCAGACCTTGATAGCCTAGCGCCCATCCTGGTTAAGGAATGTGCTGCGGCGCTAGCTGCTCCATTTCCGACGCTGTTTCGACACCGGTAGATCGCCAGTATTATTCCCAGTTCTTCGAGGCACGATGCTATCTCGTCCATTTAAAAATAAGCGTCAGAACCAATGCAGGTAAACATCATCCAGCAGCACTGTTCCCAAGTGCCTCCGAGGTGATGAAAAGCATAGTAGACGCTAACATAAGAGCATGACTCCAATCCTCTAGACTCCTAACGAATCATCAGCACGGATTCTGACAAGGACATTCGTTTATCACTAACTTGCTGATGGCAGTAGACTCCTGGACCACGACCATTGGAGGGCGCCACCCAATAGATGTTGCTTTCCTAGACTTTACTAAGCCGTTCGATAGAGTAGGCCACAGTGTTCCGCTTGGTGAGCCAAGCTACGTAAGTGAATCCAACACTCATCATCATAATGACAATGACTGTGAGCCTGACCAAAAAACACTGTGGCTTGGGCTGCCGCTCACCTCAGCAGTAGCCTGGAATACCCCAGAAGAAAACGCTACTAAAAAGTATGGAAAATTGATAAAAGAAGACTAAGTAGGTAAACTAGAAATTGCATGGATGCAGGTACGCCGCCGATTGCGACACACCACCATCACGGATAGCGTCTCTAATTAGCGATTTGAGTAATCACGAGGACCCTATCCGAGAAGGTGACAATTGCCTACTTTTTCAGTGGGGCCGTCATGGTCTTCATTTTTTGAAACCACGTTGTAGCTTGACTACCATTTGGTTTCACCCAACTGTCGGTGGTCTCAGCACATAATTCCCTTTAAGGTGAACGATTAAATGGCGTACGGAGTGCGTGACCCAACCGCCGCACACTGTGCAACGTAAGTTGGAGACCAACACTAGTTATTAGTCAGGACGTAATCCGTGCGGGACAACTGCGTGCTGTCTGCTGACTTCGAGGCTCCCACAAGGATGCATACTGAACCTTTTGTTGTTCGAACTGTTTTGTGAACGACCCACCGGCTGTTGGTCAATCCTCCTGTTCATCTATGCGAAAGATACTAAAGTGTGGCGTACTGTAAGCCCTCCTAGAGACACTGCTATACTACTGCGGGATCTCGACGCAATGCATCGGCGAACGGTAAAGAACAGTCTCTCGTTCAACATTAATAAGTAGAAAGTCACGAATATGGAACCAGGGTAGCAAAATCCACCAGATTGGTGGGTAACCGCTTACTGTTTTCCCCCGAGAAAAAACCTTAGAGTTCAACTCCCTGCAAACCTCTATCCTAACGCAAATACCCTGGTGCTGGCAGAGAAAGCTGACGGCAGGCTGGCAGTGCTCAGTAGAATGTTGAAGAAATTTCCAACAGAATATTTTGCGCGCATCTTTGTTACTCTAGTATGATGTTTGTCACTGGTTAACATACAGGCATGCACTCCACATCTATAAAAGACAGCCACCCTTGAATACGTGCAACGGAAAGGGTCATAGGTTTCTACAGACCGATTGGAGCCATTAACCCTCTTCCCGTTGGATTACAGACGACCGACATAGAACATGATCTTCACTCTTGAGAGCATGACTACTATGGACCACCTCAATGGAAACTTCCTCAAATTGGCGGAGGCCACCAACTCAGGGGGACACAAGTTTAAGATGTACATAATGTGTAGTCACTTGATTTGCAGACGACACAATTTTGCTATTCGAGTTTGCCCGACCTCGAACTCCCCTTCGGCGGAAGTCGGGAGAGCCACTACCCTGGAGACGTTCAAGAAGCGTATTAATGACAGGCTGTTACCAAGATGGCCGCTACAGACGGTGTACTCCTATTAGGACGACCAGCCCTGAAAGCGTATGTATGTATGTCATTCCCTGTGTATGTGTGCGTTACCAATCTGATAGTCCCTGCATGTGTGATTTTCACCTGACCCTGTCCCATCGTGTCTGGTTACTTTACTCACTTACGAAAACCCCTGTCTATTATTGCTAACACCCATTTCTCTTATTCCAGTCATTGTTGTTGTTACCCTTTTCTGCCAGTCCCATCGGAATCGAGGGTGGATTTATGTCCAAATTACCCTACCACACAGTATTGTGGTGCGTCCTGGCCACAATACTCGAACTCTAGTTGGCATATTCAACAGGCAGTCATGTAACACACTAATCCTTTCAGCCGTTCACGAGATTAACAGGGAAGGGTAGCCACTCAACGTCCGCTCAAAAACTGAAGTTAACAGAAAACCAGGAACTATCAAAAAACATAGATACATACCGAAACAACTTGAGGCGTGGTATCCCCACAGGCACTACCATTTCCACCCTGCAACAAACCAGTGGTCCAGTTTGCTGTTGACTCTGCCAAGTGCGCACCCACAAATGCAGTTTAGTGAATAACTTACCAGAGCTTCCTTAGTTTGTTCTTCGGCAATGTCCCAGATTGTTGCTATAACGGAACCGTGGCTGTACATCTCTCCTCCATATTCTGAGTCCTTTCTAGAGGATACAGTTTTCCATGCTGGTAGAAATGACGGTAGACCATCCTCTATCTTCAGAGCGGCATCCGCCCTCTATATACACATCTTCCTCCAGGCTATCCTTTATAAAATTGAGTGCTTCCTGTGTTCGTGGAAACAGTACGGTGCTAGATCCGTCCGAATAGCTTCAACCGTTGATTGGTAGGGGTCCTCTGTCGTCCCCCATCTTCTGACAATTCGAAAAATAAACTCTTATTTTCCGGGTTGGAACTTTTGCCTACCCTAGAGTTTCCCCGTATCCTCTTGATGGGTGACTTCGACATACCCGGACTTGACTCGCTAGTTTTCTCATATGTAAGTGTTACGAACCTCCGACAGATTTTGACCTGAACAAGCGCGAAAGCCACAAGCGGCAACTCTATCAAGAACGAACTCAACGTCATCGCAAAACGGCCCGAAAATCAAAGCGCAAGTTTCGGAGCTTAATTATCATAACTCAGACTCCCTAAAAAGTAGGTAAAAAGACGGCCTTCAAGCAAGCTTTATTTGCCACTCAGTCCCAAAGGAAAATACTGGTGTACAGTAGCTGCATTTATAGGTTTGGAGTGACTTCGGGCCTGGGTCACTGAACGGATTCATCAGGGGCGAGCGCGAAGGTCGAATTTTTGATAACTCCGGCTGGCATTCAAGTTCCCAAAAATGAAGAATCCATTTTTCTAGGCAAATGGGGTGAACTTTTGTGAAACTGCGTCTTTTCCCAACAGTAAGTACAGAAAATTTCATGTTTGTACCTTTATTCACAAAGTAGGAGGTACTGGGCGTCAAGGAGCACATCTCAAGTTTCATTCGATGACTTACTGGCAATAACTCGTCACGGGTGGATCACTTATTCACTAATGAGGATAGGATGGTTGCAACCTTGAAATCACCGATTTCGTTGAACCAAGTGATCTATCGGTCATCTTATTTGATCTCAATTGCAGCACGAACCTGATATGCTCAGCAGTTAGCAATCGTAGAAACTTTTGTAAAATGCATATGGAGAAACTATATGAATACTTGAAAAGACGACGTATGTTGCTAATCTTAGAAGACCGTCCTCACTATTAGTAATGCCCCACCGAACGCTTTACCGTCGGCCCAAATAGCCTTCTCCGACTTGTAGCCTCAACTCACAAGGCTCAAGATGAGGTTCCTCAACAGTTAACTCAACCAGACCCTGCTTGCTTTGATACCAAAACCGCTGATGTTTTCGTCGAGTTTTATAATAATATTTTTTGCGCAGTCGCCTCCACTCCCTCTGCTTCACACTGACGCTGTAATTGATGGCACTTACAATGCGGTTACTTCCTTAACAATGGTGTTGGCTAAATTTAGGTGCCTTAAGTACATCTCTGCTGGCCTCTGTAATGTAGCTTTGAAACCATTGCGTGAAACTGGCGAGTGGCTCGCTGATTTATTTGGCTTACTTTTTACTCAGTCTATCCTTCGAAGAACGGTACCTAACAGCTGGAAACTCGCGAATATCACATCCGTATTGCGGGGAATAGGAACGTTTCTACGCTTAGAACCATGCCTCCACAATAATTAAGCCAGAAAACCGAACTAGTGGGCACAGATGCTTATTACAAGTAGACTGAGAAAATGGGCTGTAAACGAAGCACGACAATAGGCACAGCACGGCCAACCACTGCTCCAACGACAGTTGGGAGTGTGCCATTCCTTCACCGTGACCTGCGCGCGACCTATAACGTAGAAAGAAAATAGGCACCCGGCAAGTGAAAACTATATACAGGCTCACCACGTAATTTTTCAGTGGCTGCACGTGTTGCAGTACAAAAATTGATCTCTTTTGTCTTTTTCGGTTTCCATTTTTTGGTTTCCAAAATGGGAAGGTTATTAAGAGAAAAAATTATGTATAGTACGCAACGTCTACAAAACGTGCTGGTAAGTGAATGCGTCGTCCCGGTTCCGTGTGGCGTGGGGCAGTTGGCGTAGAAGCGACCGACCAAGAGGGCAGTGTAGAAACTGGGCTGTTATAGATGGCTGTGGGGAAGCTTGGGCGATGTTGTCGTCTACATGGGCGGCTCTGATGCGATCGATGGAAACGGTGTCATGGCGAACACGACGGTCCATCGCGAGGTGATTTGGCGTTCGTCGAAGCGCTTTGAAGGGGCCCGGGCAAGGTGGCTGGAACGGTTTGCGTACACTGTCGCAACGAACGGGTACATGTAGACAGTTGGCCAAATACTTAATAATGATAATAATAATGTTATATTTCTCAACGCATCTGTGAGAAAACACGCTCAGATGAGCGTAATCAGTACACACATTTTAACATGAAACCCATAGGTACATATAATTGTTAATTGTACAATACACCAATAATGGGAATAAATTCACAAAACGGACATAATAATACAAGAAAATTCTGGTTCATGAAGAATCATTCGGCATACTTACCTCCAAAACGATAGTTCTCAAAATT
>LUCH01000891.1:0-20353 GCA_013368495.1 Paragonimus heterotremus | reverse complement strand
GCTTTATAAAGTCCTCAGGTAAATGACAACCGTGTGCGACAATGGTGGATTTATCGGCTGAGAATTTCATCAGCCAGGTTTGACACCAAGACTCTAGTGACATGATGTCCTCCCGTATGTATCCTAAAGAAGAATTGAGATCGCCAGGAGGAAAACTATCGACAAGTTTGATATCATCAGCGAATAGGAATAGTTTGCCATGTTTGATAACTTTACATATATCATCTATATACATAAGAAAGAGTAACGGTCCGAGGACGCTTCTTTGAATCACTCCACTGGTGTGCATTGCCACTGGCTCATTTTGTTCATAAGGATGTGGGGGTTGGATTTGTCGCATATATCGAGATACCGCGGAAGCAAAAGTCAAATTAACAGAAACTTTGATGGAGAGGGCGAAACAAATTCATCGGGCAGACGCAATGTGCAGCCATAGATCAGTTATGGCGGCTGTAGATTGGCCTTCAGTGTGCTTCGGAGCCCAAGGAACACGAAAGGCGGGACTTCACTCTATGCTGGATTATTGGCGGCACAAAAAGAAACTTCAAGCCGTCCATAGAAACGTTCCACCTAACCACTCCAGGACAGATGGTACGTCGTCGTACGAATGCACCGGCATCCAAGAAAGTTTGTCATGGCTCCGAGTGCTAAACATTCAAAATGTGGACGGCGGTCCATCGTAATGGTTGTAGGGCATCCATAGTTGGCCACCCAACGCTCCAAGAAGGAGTTCACGACGGCCTTGGAGGAGCAATTCTTCGGTGGGTTGGCATCCGGCCATGTTGAAAAGCGGTAACCAAAGGTTAAAAGGTAAATGTAACTGCATGAAGACGACAAGGGTCCGACCAAATCTAAGTTGACGTGAGAAAGTCCGGCATCCGGAAGGCCTATTGTGGAAGCTGAGCTTCGTGTTTATTTATACAACTTGGAAGGTCGGCACTATGGGCGAGCGCTTGCCCAACTACGAACGGCTGAATTAACTTTCGGCCAGACAAATCGATCTCTTAATGACTTAACGGTGGTGCGAATACCAGGTTGTGACAGGTTGTGAAGCTGATTGAAGACAGCACGCCAGTAAGTTAGTTGAACTGCAGGTCCTGGAATATGTGTAGTTATATCGCAGAGTAATTTTGTCTGCATTGGACAGAAGAATGGCGCACCACTTCAAACAGTAGCGTTGTATGGAAATTTGTAAACCGGGCTGTCGCACCCGGGCCGCAGTTAAATCACTAAGTTCAGTGGAATTGGGCGTAAACAAGGCAGCGTGGACGCGTGAAAATTACAACATCGACAGCGTTAAGAGCAACTGAAACATGCCCAATATCACAGGCAAACTGCGAAAAATAGTTCATGTGCGCCACCTCTCTGGAGAAGTACCTGTCAAATGAGATGGCAAGTGCGCACAACAAATACTTGTGGTCCGTAAACGCGGTGAAAGGACGACCTTCCAGTGCATGACGGGAGTAGCAGACACACAAGTAAATAGCAGGTAATTTTTTCACAGACGTGCTATACCAAGATTCGGCAGGTAACTTGCGTTTGGAGAAGGGACCTACAGGTTGCCTTTTGTTGTTGACAGACTGCTGTAGTACGATACCGACAGCTACATTCAGGGCATCAATGAGGACAGATAGCGGGGAGTGGGGCTCTGGGGGGGAACAACAATACTGAATATAGCCTTTTTAACTCGATGAAAGCCGTGCGCACTGCGTCCGCAAAATTGAATTTATGCTCTGCCTCGGAGCAATTCCGCGAGGGGATGCAGGAGTTGCGTACAACAGGAGATAAAACGGCGGTAGCAACTCACTAGGACGGCGAAACGTCAAAACTGTTTTAAAAGTGTTGGTTTGGGGAAATAACTGATAGCACCTCCCTCCGCTGGCAAAACATAGATGCCGTAGGCAAAAATTGCGACCTGAAAACTTCATACCACCTTTAGCAATTTTGCACTTAGCGGGGTTGACGGTTGTCCAGTGTTGGGCTGACATGACAGTGAAAAAACGCAGATCTAGTTATTTGAAAGAACTGGCCACTAGCATGCCATATAAGTAGGGGTATACGAACTCCAGGCCTCGACATACTTCATGAATGAAACGTTAGAAGGTTTGTGCAGTGTTGCCAAGGCCAAATAGCATTCGAAGAAATTTGAACAGATCAAAAGGCGTGGTAGAGGCCATTTGGAGGATATCTGCCTCCTCTACTTGGATGCGGTGATGGGCGCAAACCGGATAAATCTTGCTTAATAGAGCTCTGTATTACCAATAAGTAGTTTGGTAGATTGATTATCTTAGATGAGACCCAATTGTGAAAATTCAAGGCTCTGGATGGATTCCTACAGGCGGCAGAGACGCCATGCTCCAACGCGGCAAGCGCTCAACTATTTGAGCTACGAAGCCATGCCAGGAGCTCGGAAGTTCCACATTTGGACTCGGTTACCCACTCGTCCCACTGTTTCCTATGGAATCCACCAAATGATCCGGAAGGGTCGACTGCTCCGCCAGCATTTCTCGAACAGTTCACGCTGGAATCCACTAACGCCACTGTCGAGCTGATGGCATCTGCGTATGACCGGGTACCTTTGTTGTTAAGCTTCTTACAGGAATCGATTAACCTTCGTCTTCGGGCACCGACCATAAGATCAAAATGCTCAAGAAAGTCGATGTCTAAAATAGTAAACTTTACGGCTGAAATCGCGAAAACCCAGCGAAATGTCTGTCGGGAACCAAGGTCAAGCATGAGTGAGCGTTGAGCACAGGCAGGAATTGGCGTGCGGCTGGCAACATGAATCATGGATAAAGAAGTGGGAGCCACCCCGCCGGATTGCGGGGCAGTCACGCTGACTTTCGCCCCAGCATCGACCGGGAATGTAGTCCTCGAACCCAAACCCGTCACACGAAAGAGGCGGCTGTCGGGGAGGGTGCTGAGCACGTTTGTCGCCACTACGGGCCGGCTTGAGAGTTTCGCCGCTCGAGGTATCTACAGGGAACGACGCAACGCTTCACCCGGCTACAGAACTTGTCGTGATGCCAGCATAAATCACCTGATGTCTGACGGCGCTTGCACGGATGTTCACTCCAGTGTCTACTGGAGGAGGAACGTGTCCTCAGGTAAGCGTAATCCCGTCGGAGGACTGCACTCTCCGTTCACCCGGTGCGCCAATTGCCTGACGGCGGCGAACAGGATGACCCATGTGAAGCTGAAGAGTCAGGACACTTAGGAGCCTCTGTTGGGCAGCTTGTCACCGCTGGGGTGGAGACAGTAGAGCCGGTGCAAAAAAGATCCTGTGCTTCGTATATGAGTTAAGCTGAATCCAACGAAGTGGGGACATAGCAGCTATAAGGGTAGCCTGTAGGTTAATCGGAAGACGCCGCATCCGTAGCCCTTTAAGGAGTGCCTGAACAATAGATGAAAAGCCTAGTAACTTGTATTTGAAGCAGCGAATCTGACGGTCACTCACCCCACAAATGTAGCTCTACAAAAGGTATTTGCAGCTGCAATCCATCAGAAGGTGTGACCTGTCTGATAACGGCCTCGGGACTATGTGCAGTCAGTAGATTCGGGAGATCACGCACTTGTATCGTGACCAGTTTGGGAAGTCGGGCCGAAAGTAAGGCACATTTTACTTCATCAGAAGTGATGCTCCGGTGGTAGAACACGCCTCCGAACACAAAAACCACAAGGCGGGTTTGTATCGGTAAATCAAAATGACTTAAGTTTTGCTGGTATTTTGTACACTTTGACAATCTATGATGAAGCATGTTGGCGATTGCATATTTCGCCGATGTGGTACTTCAAAACTGAAATGAGTTGGGAACGGCCACTTAGATGCGGAAAGAGATGTTTCAAATTTCTCATAAAATATTAGAATGCATATTACGGGACAAACATACCGATTTCATCTAGTTTGATGATTGGGTTGCAGCGAGAAAAATAAGCTATACCCAACAACTGTTCATACTCGCACTTTTGTCGGGAAAAGTGTGTTGTCATTTGTTCTTGACAACAACATCATCTGGGCTTTCCAACTCCAGTTTACGTTCCGAAAATGCTTCCGTTGACATTTTCGTGGTGGAATACATACTCCCATCTGGTGGAAATACTCAATTTCGCGTCGTTTTTGAGATATAGTTGAATTTATAATTTTCGACCACGTCGCGTTTGCATTGCATTGTACACGAAATATCATAGTAATTCCCAATGAAAGCTGTGCCACCACGTTTGTTGGCTAGTTATACATTTGAATTATGGGTTCATTCTGTTTCCCTGATAGTGTTTCCGGTGGCAAACGGTCTGCCTCATCATGTGGTTGTTTCTACCTACGCTGTGGTGTGAACATGGGTAACACGCCCCACTCTATCATTAACAGCGTGTGTATTATTTTGTTTATTGCTTATTGACGCGAGTCATTGCTCACTTATCTGACAGATAATGACCAACTTTGATGCTCGTTATTTATCCGGCGAAAACATTGATTTCCACTTTCACCATTCCAGCTACAACCCTCCTATCATCGTATTGTGGACGCTTATCATTCCGACGATTGTTGGTCTATGTTTTTGCCGGCTGCAGACTTCACTGACAGTTGCCAGTATGTTGTCTCATTTTTGGCCCGAACTGAAGGTGATCAATATAACTCATCCTAAACCTTCCCATTAGAAAATAATCCTGATTTCTACCATATTTTTATCAACGTTGAGCAAGGCTTAAGTCAACTGGCCGTAGCAGCTACTAGCATGAATGCATGCGATAAACCTAGGCGTCGATCATGATTGTCCATCAAAGCACCATTCCTCACCAAAACAGCTGGGGCAAACATACAAATTTCATACGGTTCTTTGAAACGCCGTGTCACGCTTACTCGATCAGTATAAACTTGATACTTGCAAATATTTCCTTCCGTTTCCACTGTGCGTAAATCTCAGAACTAGCCCAAGACTGACCTCAGCTGGAAACTATCGGCAAGGAGTAAATGCCCACATGGGTGGATCGTTAATACGTGAGTAACAATATATCCTAAATGGTAAATGACGGAGTATTCTAGAAAGCATGGAGTGTGCCAATTTTGCTGTAGAAAATAAGTTCGTTCTAACGTGTTGAGCACCTTTATCAGGAACTTTAAGGAATTGCGATATTTCCATTTAAAAGATGCGTTAACGAGGTAGTTGAAATTTGGGCTTTGGTTAATTTAAGAAGTTTTAGCAACAAAAGAATGAAGAACGTGCACAACGTGGGTGGTAAAATATTTGTCTGTAAACTGTGCATCCGATAATCCATCAAACTGTTGATGACGGCTAACTTACATATGAGGTTGTATAATCAACATCATGTGGAACTGGGAACACCAAGTATTTAGCGACGCCGTCAGCAAGTAGATACGACTGCAGTAGGTGAATTTCGGTCACAATGTGAGCTTTATTCTGATTACCACAATATTACTACTCACTCTATTTGCGTATAAGCTGGTTTGCCAACACGGCAACCAGGAATTAAGTGAAATTATGAACTTACGTGCACCACATAGTACGCTGAACCTCACAGGTCTATAACTGAATGCACTGACGCTTATGCTCGACAATCAGCCTATGTGCACCCTATAATCACAACGCCACGGCCTATGGTTGGACGCACTGACGCCGCAACGGAAGAAGAAAATAAAGTGGAAGTGTTGGGCTTCATTTATCGCTAGCAAATCACTATGTGTATCATCCCAAGCGGTCCTCTGCAGCCTTGTTGCCTTCCGTTCTGCTTCAGCAGAAGTCCTCTTCGTGCCGTGTGTCCATGTCTAAAAGCAAGCGTTAGGTAACTTCAGAAGCGTGGCACAGCATACCATAATCAGTGAAGTCCGTGACATCACTTGGTGGCACTTCCACTTGGACTCGTTTGCGCGGCATGAATGCTAGCGGTAGACCGTGAGTTTCTGAGGTGCCGTGTTGAGGAAAGTTATTTTCCTGGTAGAACTCGCTTGAGTAGCTTGGCAGCTGATGCGGACATTGAAATCGTCAAAATCTGCGTCATGGCCTCATATCTGTTTGTTTTAACTAACCATTAACTGAAACCCACCTTCGCGCGATCGTTTTTCAAAAACTGGTATGGCTGCTGTTGTGGTCGATTGCGCGTGCGAATGTTCTCATAAGAATGCTGGGGTTATTTTTAATGTTTTTTTCCATTTTTTTCACTCGGTTTTTGTTTTACTTCCAGTCGTGTTTTATTTGTAGGGAACGGACTACATTGCGATTTTTGAGGCGATGTTTGAAGATTGCGAACTTCGCACTTTCCCACAGTTCCAGGATTGTCTTCAGTGGCACATGGACGAGGTGGGCGGTATTTACGTTTGTGGGACGAGTTGTAGGTCGAAAACTGCCTCGAAGTAAGGCAAAGTAAGACGACGTGGTTCCCCGAGAACAGTGCAGTTTTATTATCGTTGTAGGAAGTACAAAAGGCATAGCAGTGTATACAGGGGTGTACGATGTGTTTAGTGGGTTAACTGTTGTAAGATCTAACGGATCAGTTCTCGCAATACATGTTGTAAATCACGATTTCATGTGGTCCGACGAGATGCGTGTCTGATTGTGAACTATTTCCAGTTGCAGCAAACCACCTTCTCAGTCGTCTGCTATATAAGTCTCATCGTACGAATCGTGCACTTACCGTTGGTGAATTGAACGAACGCAGGAGTCTGTTCCAGTACAATATACCAACTGCCAACATTAAGCATTATGTAGCGGATGTTTACAAGAAGTTTATCACAACCGCTGATGTTAGAAACATCCGCCGCGAGTTAAAGCCTGCAATGTCAAGTCAGTTTATAACGTAAGATTGATCACTATATGTTAGAGAACCTTGATGAGGTGCTGTTGGTGATTAGTGCGATAGGTGTGGTGCGCACTCTGGGGGAAGAAGGCAACCGCTATACGCATATCTGCTTCGCCCAGCGAGTGCAGAGTGGACTATTCCGACGTTTCCCACACGTTGTGAGTGTGGATGCCACTCATGGGACAAACAGGAATAAGTACGTCACTGTATATTTTCTCATACTTTCGAAGTTGGGAGTTATATCAGCTCCTATTGACAGATGATATGGGACATGGCCGACCCGTGATGTACGGGTACGTTCGTAGTGAGAAGTATGCTTCACTACGTAGACTTTTCGAAATTTTTCGGGAAATGATGGGCGAGCCGATCGTGGTTAAAACATTTGTCATGGATAAGATGGCTACGCAGATGAGGGCAGCCCATGTAGTGTTCGGCTGCGACATCCTGCTGTGTTACTTTCATGTACGCGATGCCGTACGTTAACATGTAAGTGGGCAAAATTCGTCCGTCATATTTGTTGTAAGATGAACTCTTCGCAGTCGTTTTCTCTTCTACCGAATGGCTACGGCCGAAAATGAGGAAGAGCAAGTTGCACTGTTACACTGTTAACCGTAGGTTTAGACGTGATCTGTACATCACCGGTCGAACGGATAAGAAGTTCCTGAATTGTTTGATGTGTAATTGGCTGTACATCAAGCCGGACTGGGTCATCCATAATCAAGGCGGTGTTGTCCACTTCGGTAATCGAACGAATAATAAGCTGGAGAACGCGAACGGACGGTTGAAGAAGAGAACGCACCCAAGAGACTTCCTAGCCGTGGCCATTCAGGAAATCTGGAACCACAGTGAGTGGCTGCTACGAGATTATGGAATACAAACGACCTATGGGTGCGACCGTCGTGAGGTTGTGGAGGTTGACTGGTACGTGAAGAACATTCTTCACAAAATGACCACGTTCGCAAGTCACTTCGTCCAGAACCATCTGAAGGGACGGATTCCACGACTCCCTATCGTAACAGTGTCTGAATGCAAGGTACGCACTTCTCTAGTGAGCACTTGGAACACAGTAGTTTCAAGTGCAACAAGATGGCGGCGCTTTCGTCGTCGATAGCGTACACGGCACGTGTGAATGCACTTTCTGCCGTACAATGTGGCTCCCATGCATTCGCATTCTGTCGGTGTTTCGTAAACATCTCTATCCATACGGTAAGGCTTTTGTAGTGTTCATTTTCCTTTGCAAAGTTGAGGTCCCCATTCATGAGCGGTGGCTGTCAAAGTACAATTTGCCTATTTGGCGGTTAGCAGGCCGGCAGCCTTGACCGCTTGCTGCAGCCACTTTTAACCGCCACTATAAAGCCCTTAATCATGTACCCGAAAAACTGCATGATTGCAACAGCCGCACTGCGGTGGCTTGCTCGAACACCATTATTGCTTTCGCAGGTAAGATAGTGGAGCGTGCTGATACTGGCCTACCTTTATACGACTTCCCAATGTGTTTAACTACAAGCGGTATGCAACCAAGGTGGGTGAAAAATCCCACAACAGGAGTGCCATGTGGACACTGCGGCGACCCGATACAGATGGACGGTTATTGCTGTGATACCGGTCAGCTGATTCTTCACTCCAAATGTACTGAAATGACAGACACGAACGAACGTTTATTCCGTGGCAATCAGCTTCAATCTCAGTCGCCTGGTAAGTGCATGTTTCGAATCCTTATTTTTGTCAGTTCCATCTGCTTCAGCCGTTGTTCGCACTTCCCCAGTGTTTATGGGGTACAAGTCCCGCACTCCACCCACAACGAATGTTGACTTAGACCGGTCCGCTGACAGTGTGCCGCTTGCACACGGACTGATGAAAGCGCGGATCAACATCACCTGGAGCGACTAACCTTCTGATATAATTGCAGAAAGCAAGTCCCTTCATATATGCGTACACGTATTTCTTGCAGATATCGCTTGCGATGAACGACATGATGCTGAAGATTCCATGTGATACACGGCTTCAATCATCCGGGAGAACACCAATAACATATAAAAGCCGAAGTACACATTCTGCGCTGGGAAAGGGTAGACGTTTCATGCACATTTATTCACAATTGTCAAATATGTAATTCAAGATTCTATCCTCGTGTTTCTGTCCCCAGTGGCTTCACTCGTCCACTTATGTGCTTCAGCATTTAGATGAGACAAACGGACGGAACAGTTATAAGTGTCTAAGCATGGAATACAGTCTGGCATAACTCGTAAGGTAGGATGAAAGTGCTGATCATAGCTCAAGTGAACTGAACGGAGCAGCTACCATTATCAGCGCAAGGCACGTGAATAGAAATAACAAACGCGTGCAACAGTGTCGACGTATATTAAATAGTTCACAACATTTTCGTATAAGGTAAGTTAAACAGCAGTTTGCCGACGATGTTTGCAGGAGTTCGTTTCCACCGAATGACCTTCTGAAGGTGTGAATGGAACTGCCGTTCGTTTGATCCAGATATGGAAGGAAAGTGCCTCTTAGCAAAGGACCAAAGATTTTCCATATTTTGTGTATGGATCGTGCTGTTCTCAGGATCCACGAAATTGTCTGAACGATTGGCCGTCCAGTGCTCGTAATGAACTGTCTCATTCAATTCTCTGAAGGCTCTCCATTTGCCCGTCATTATTATGCTGGTAGGCTGAAAATAAAGGAATTAAATAATGTAATTGACTTACTCGAACACATCTTCGGATGAGGAATAATGAGTTGACTGTATTTCATCTGTTCCCAGTTCAGATCACCATGACCGCTCTGAATGTTATGCTGTTCTTGAACGCCCAGCGTAGCAAAATCGTGAGTGTTCCCTCTGGCATAAAACGGGTATTTCTAGATATGGAATCTTTCCGAACGGAATAGTGTCGCTTACATGATTCACATTTCCGCCGACAGTTGTTTGCACATCTCGTGACTTAAATCGAGTTTTTAAAAACGTGGAACAGTTATAAGAAATTATCTTTCTACGGAGTCCGTAACATTACATTCGGATGTTGAGTTCACTGCAGATACTACGACAGCTCCATCATAGCATGAACCCTTGGCTGCGGGGCTGCAACTCCGTATTCTAAACAGGACGCACAAACACGCTGAACAAAATACCCTCCTGGGTTAGTGTACTCGCCCGGCGCTGAAGTGTCGTTAACATCAGGCCACATTGATGACCCGTAGTCTGAAAACCGTGGAGCTCTTGGGATGGCACACCTGGATTTTAAAGGGTGCATATGGATGGGTGTGTGCGATGATTGGGCTGTCGTAGTAAAGGCAGTGTGCCCAACGCCTGAATGTGATGCTATGGATTCCGCCGGAAGATAATTCCTTTTAGCTGTTCTGCATTTTATAAAACTCGACTTAGGTCATGGGGTGCGGAAACGAGGAGGCTGTCTCGGAGCCGATCGAGGATAGTCGGCCGCAAATAACGCAGTATCTTAAATGATTTGCGTTCACACTAGTATCTGCTCCGTCCAGTTCGCTTAAGTTTTTCTAGTGGGTCTAAACGCTATATAAAACTCAGGTACGAAGACGAAGTCAAAAGGTGATAAAAATGAAAACAACTGACTCACAATAGTTCGTAATGATGGGCCGTCTAAAGTTCCACCACAAGGAATGGAGTATCCAATTGATGCGATTTGTTGTACGGTTCTCAAATAAATTTGGGGGTAACAACGAAGATAATTCTGACAAAATACGAGTTAAAAAATGCACCGAAATAAAGGCCGATTCCGTTGGTCGTTCACTCTCCCAAAATCTGTACACACGTGACGCTGAACACAGGGAGAGAACACAGGGCTCACCACATTGGGAGTGTAACTTTTGTAATGTTAACTGAATCCACTCACATGACTTGAATGAGTGTACACGTGAATTTGAAGAAAGTGGAAAATGTGAGAAACACAGAAAATTATCCTGTGCAAAACGCTACACTACGACCAACGCCTGAGTATGTAATAAGCATTCACACTAGTAGCTGCTCCATTCAGTTCACTTAACCTATGATCAAGGCCTACGTTTGTAGTATGCGTTCAAAATGGAAGCCGCCTCGTTCAGTTCACTCAAGCTATGATCAATGTTGTAAAGCATCAAACGTGAGAATTCAGAATAAACGTGTATTTAGACCGTTGGGGATAAGTCGTATTGATCTCCCTCAGTTCGGGCCAAAAATGAGACAACATACTGGCAACTGTCAGTGAAGTCTGCAGCCGGCAAAAACATAGACCAACAATCGTCGGAATGATAAGCGTCCACAATACGATGATAGGAGGGTTGTAGCTGGAATGGTGAAAGTGGAAATCAATGTTTTCGCCGGATAAATAACGAGCATCAAAGTTGGTCATTATCTGTCAGATAAGTGAGCAATGACTCGCGTCAATAAGCAATAAACAAAATAATACACACGCTGTTAATGATAGAGTGGGGCGTGTTACCCATGTTCACACCACAGCGTAGGTAGAAACAACCACATGATGAGGCAGACCGTTTGCCACCGGAAACACTATCAGGGAAACAGAATGAACCCATAATTCAAATGTATAACTAGCCAACAAACGTGGTGGCACAGCTTTCATTGGGAATTACTATGATATTTCGTGTACAATGCAATGCAAACGCGACGTGGTCGAAAATTATAAATTCAACTATATCTCAAAAACGACGCGAAATTGAGTATTTCCACCAGATGGGAGTATGTATTCCACCACGAAAATGTCAACGGAAGCATTTTCGGAACGTAAACTGGAGTTGGAAAGCCCAGATGATGTTGTTGTCAAGAACAAATGACAACACACTTTTCCCGACAAAAGTGCGAGTATGAACAGTTGTTGGGTATAGCTTATTTTTCTCGCTGCAACCCAATCATCAAACTAGATGAAATCGGTATGTTTGTCCCGTAATATGCATTCTAATATTTTATGAGAAATTTGAAACATCTCTTTCCGCATCTAAGTGGCCGTTCCCAACTCATTTCAGTTTTGAAGTACCATCCCGGCGAACTACTCAATTTCCGGTATCTTTTAAGTGCGTGATAAGGGCCTAAAAATAGGGCAGAAAGCTCTTGGGGAAGATGAGTTGTTCTATGAGGCCGCTTCTTTACAACCTCTCCTGATAAATGAAGTTACTTCGCCAGAATAATATGGTGCACTCCGGTACAAACTTCAGCCTGCTAGTTGTGAAACGCCCTTTGTCGGTGTCACCTAAATTTCGCCTCCGTGCAGCGTATCTTACGACAAGGCCATTCTTGCTGCCCTCGGCCGTCTCTCGTCTACACAATTTTTCTCCCTTCTTACTGTGGGCGATTCTAACGCATGCAACCTCAACCGAGTAACTGCGTCTCATGAGGACTTTGACAGAGGAGTTTCGAACCCTTCGGCAGTGTTGATTCGTGAGGAAACCTTAACACAGCATGTCTAAAACTTGCGAGACATCGTCCGGAACAGGCACCTCCATTCGATCTGCTCATCACGAATGAAGCTCGCTTGATATATAGAATGCCCATCAAACCACTGCTGGTTTGAATGAGCTGGTACTCTAAATTGTCCAAGGCATTGTCACCTCGATTTCCTCTCTGTGTTCAAATGTCGGCGACGTCCACCGGATGACTACATGTAACGTCTGCTAGATTCACCCGGAAAATCCCCTCAGCGCTCCGCTTGACGTTGACAAACGACTGGCATCGTGTTTGTCCGTGCGTCCTTGGGCGGGCAACGCGAATGGAAGATAGCGGTTGGCCCCTCTTGGTACACATAAAAACTCTTCAGCTTATCTCGCGCTCGTTGAATGTCGTGGTGCATATGCGATGACACGTTCCGGTGACTTGCTGAAATTGACGAAAGTCGACCTCGAACAGGTCGAATGACTCGAACAGTTCAGGGCCTGTACAGGACCTAAAATACTGCTAAAAGACATCTATCGTAGTGCCAGTTCCGAGGTTCGTGCACCCAAGGTTTCCTCAGACTTATATCTAGGCGGATCGCAAGTCACAGTGAGATGACGGTGGATCTGCAAACAAGCTTTATCTATTTGTTCACTTACCGTCCATAAGCGGACTCCAACGCAAAAATTGGGGGTGCTGGAAGGCTGGACGTGAGAGAATCTTCAGAACAAACGCACGGCAGCCGCCAGAGAAGACAAATGTCGACGGAAATCCCGGTCGACCCTCAGAATTCAAACAAGTGTCATATAGGCTGAGCGGCGTCCCCAACGGTAGTAGCTAAAACATTGTTATTCTAGTTTTTGTGGCTTATAGTAGCAGAAATGGCGCGGATTCATTGTATAGCTACGAGTGAAACTGCAATGGCTACGCCAACACACTGAGTTTGATGCTAGTGGTTTTTAGTAAATTTACATTCACGAGATAATGTGGACCGGCTCGGCGATACTGGTAAGGCAACTCTCACGTCGCGGGGAGCTTAAGATTTTGGGGATGTCGAAGGTGATCTCGCTTCATATCCGTCAAATCAACGGCAAACGACAATGAACAAATTTAAAGAAAATCAATGTGTTTTGTATCGCGTGTGTCTCCACGGCGACTTAATGACTAAGGTGTCCAATGATGTAGTCAGATTTCACACAATACTTCACGTCGCGTTACGCACATAGCTGGAAATTTGATTCTGTAGTGCGCCCTCGGAACTAGAGAGCACGCAGAGATTGAACTTGAGTTGTTCAACACCTGCAGTGGACTAATCAACCAAGTGATAAAAACGGCTAAAATTATAGTAGTATCACAGAAAAGTCGTAACGGTGACGGATAGGTTCAAAGGTGGACGTACGAATTAAGCGGAAGACGCATCGGTAGAAGTAGGAACGACTCACTGATAAGTCACGGTCCGTTGGATTGAATAGACCACCACAAGAAAAAGAGACAGCGCCAGAGATGAGATTCGTTGGACGACCGACAGATACGTCCACAAACGACGTGATATGATAAAAGTTGACCGTCAATATGTCAGCTAATAGGCGGAGCTAAAATGTTCCACCGTCCAACCACTTTACCGGCCCAAAATTCATACGAATGAAGAAGACAGAGATGACGCGCGGTACCCACCGTTTATTCTTGTTGATGATTCAGTTCAAAAATGATTTCTGATGGTTTCAGACAAGCGTACCACTGAAGGTAACAAAACGATATATACAAAATGTACAACAGTGAATTGTGAAATATAATTGTGACTTGTGGACACTACAAAACTTCCCACTGGAGCATTTGCCGGTTGAAAAACGATGAAAGAACGCCAATGAATAGAAAACAAGCCAAATTCTCGACGGCCTTATCAAGTACTGTAATATGTCAGGTGATTGGGCCAATGTATAGATCGCTCTCTACGTGTGGTGCGCTGTTCAAGAGAACAAGGGGCTGGGCTGCAGGTGGATGTGATACTGTCCAGAGTGCGGAGGGGTTGCTTTCAGTCAGTATCGTGTCAGGTTGGTCAACACCCTTCTCTGTGTAGGCTGGTTTCGGTCGATCAATAGATACTGATTCATTTCGTCCGAACTTGTCAATAATGAAGTTTTCGTCAAACTTGACTACATTGAAGGCACCGATATATCGTGGTTGTAGTGGTTTCCTGGTGGCGTCTTGTCACACGAACAGAAATTTACATGTGAACAAATCTGGAGATTTTTGTTTTCGGCGGAAGTGATGACGGGTCGACGTGAAACGAAGGTCGGGCATGTGTCGTCGTAAACGTGAAATATAATCTCTACCTGGGTGTTAATGAGTCGAGGGTTGGATCAATTCTCCCTGAAAGTGCAAGTTGGTACCGTAGACTAATTCAGAGACGGTACAGCCAATGTCCTCATTAACGGTAGACCGGATTCCAAGGAGAATGAGTGGCAGAGGTTCGCTCCACTTCGGTGTGTCCGACTGCGCGGCTATCGAAGCTTTTAGTTGTCGGCGAAAACGCCCGACTAGACCGTTAGCACAAGGATGTACGCCGTCGTTTTAGTATGCGTACAACCTAAAAACTCCGCGAAGTTGCGAAAAAGGGAGGACTGGAACTGGGTGCCTCGATCCTTACTGGTTGTAGATTGCACGCCAAAATTAGCGATACAACGTTCCAAGAAGGTTTTGGCGACTGTTTCCGCCGAATCATCTCTAATAGGCACGGCCAAAGGCCAACGAACGGAGCGGTCGATTGCGGTCAGTATATACGTACAATCGTTGGAGGGTGGTAGTGGATCAACGATGTCAAGGTGTACATGGGGAAAACGGGCGTCTGGCTGGGACAATGTGCCAGGCGCGGTAACCATATGCCTGTGCACTTTACTCCTTTGGTACTCCATAAACTGTTGCGACTAGAGACGAGCGCCTTTGTTCACAGAGGGCCAAACAAAACGCTGCGCAATCAGCTTCAAGGTGCCGCGTTTTCCGGGATGAGATAAACAGTGGAAATGGTTAAAAACAGTGGGACGATATGAAAGTGGGACAAAAGTTCCAGGTTTACCAGTTGAAGTATCGCACAGAATGTCAAAAACTTGTGTCGACAGGAGAGTGGTAGATAGTTTCAGGGACTTACAGATAGAAACGCTCTTCATTTTCTCACTGCAATGTTGGGCAGTAGCCATTTTAGGCAAGTCGAAGGAAGTTCGCGCTTGGACTGAGATGACATCAGGACGTGATAAAGCGCCAACCACGATGTTAGCATCACTTTGTAGGTGTGGGATGTCCGTGGTGAATTGAGAGATATAATCCAAGTTTCTGATTTCATGCGAGGAGTACCGGTCAGGCTTGGCGTGCAAAGCAAATGTCAACGGCTTTTGGTCGGTTTGCACGACAGTGTCGGCCTTCCAAACGCTGCCTAAAATAATGGGCCGCCAAATAGACTGCCAACAGTTCACGTCCAAAGGTACTGTATTTAATATGTGTTGGTTGGAGTTTTTTGGGAGAAAAGGCATATGGATGTTGTTCGCCACTTACTAATCATTCAAAACTGCGCCAACGGCGGCATTTGACGCATCTGTGGTGAGAAGGAGATGTGCATTCGGATCGCAAATGATGAATTATAGTTTGGTGGCGTGGCATAGGACTTCATCTGCAGCTTCGGGAGGGAGTTCGACTGATTTACGTTTGGGGTCGACCAGATCCGTCAGAGGTTTCAAAATGTCCGCAAAAAGTGGGATGAAACGTTAATGATATTTAAGTACGCCGACAAATCGTCGGGGTAGGGTCACCATAGTAGGGACTGGAAAAGTCGAGGCGGACTCCACTCTATCTGGCAAGGGTGTGATGCCGGTTTGTTCAGTGCGAGGTTTTTAGGAAAAGGCGCATTTTCCCGAAACTTAGCTCTATATGCATGGAAAATGGATTTTCTCATTTTCCGAGAATTTCAACGCCTGCTTGAATTCTCGAACGTCCGAGAATTTGTGCTTGCCCCTGACCGGTCCATTCGGTGGCTTAGGTCCAAGGCCACCACGAACCTTCAAATACAGTTGCTGTGAACCGCTACTTTGCCTTCGGGCTGACAAGCAAATAAAGTTCGTTTGAAGGCCATCATTTTCCTTACTTGTTGGGGGGTTCTAAGCTGCGAGAGTTGCGTTCCGATATTTGAGCTCTGATCTTCGTACCGTTTTGCAATATCGTTGCGTTCGTTCGTGATAGAGATAGTGCTCGCTGTCTTGTGTTTGTTCTTGTCTTTTCTCTATCAGGTGGGGTCGTAACGGATGTCTCAAGAAATCCGATTAATCAGCTCCGAAGGCACACTTGTCGATGTTGATTTTAATATCATACTCCGTGAAACGATCAAAAACAGCGCAAACATGAGGAAAGCGCTCCTCGTTTGAACAGCTAGCGATCGAAACATCATCGATGTAGATGTACACCAAAGGGAGTTCACGTAAAAGTTCGTCCATGAATCGCTGAAATGTTTGAGCCGCATTACGGAATTCAAAGGGCATTCTTGTGAATTCATGAAGTCCAGAAGGGGTTGTAATGGCTATCTTCCGGACGTCCTCTTCTGCACCCGGAATGTGGTAATAGGCGCGCACTATATCTAGGCTCGATAAGATAGTGGCGCCGGCGAGTCTTGAGGAAAGGTCATGGATATGTGGTGTGGGATACCTGTCCGGGATTGTGCATTTGTTGAGAGCACCGCAAGCTCGCCAATCGCCCGGAGACTTTTTCGATACCATGTGCAGTGGTGTTGCCCAAGAGCTGTTTGAAGATCGAACTATGCCCAGCTGAGGCATATGTTCGAATTCAGCCTTGGCTATTTTGAGTTTGTCTGGATGTAAACGGCGTGGGCCAGCGAAACTCGGAGGGCCACGTGCATAATATGATGTAACACATCGTGCTTAACCTTCTCGCCATGTGAGCACTGCCGAGTTAATGAAGGGAAATCATTCAACAGTGCTGCAAATGACGGTGTTGGTGGAAGGGCGGGCTGGATATCGATTGATAAGATCGTCGATTGGACACCGTTAACCTTGCATGCAGTGGTTTGTCAATCAGCTTACACCTCTTGACGTCACCTGAAAGGTTGAAACGCACCAGGAAGTCAGCACCGATCAGTGGTGTTTGAACGCCAGCGAGCATGAATATCCATCGAAGACTTCGCCGGAGACCGAGATCGACGGTGAGAGAGCTTTCCCCGTGAGTTTTAATGCGACTTTATTCGCGGCTTGTAAAGCGTACTGGCCAGATTGAAGTCGACTATTTGGCCGTAGTGGAATGACGCTGAGCTCGGCTCCGGTATCGATAAGGAACCGCAAGCCGGTCGACTGATTTCTGGCGAAAAATAAGCGACATGTACCTGCTGGGCCAGCGACAGTAGTCGCCGCTACTGGCTGGCCTGCCGGTTTGACGGTGACGCCTGGCGGGTTCGGAACGTGCACGGTTGGGTGCACTTCTTCGCTTCGTGTCGGAAATTTTTGTGGTGCCAACACCATCCTGGTGGGCTGCGGGAGTTAGATCGTGCAGATCGTGCACGGTTTCTGAGTGGGTGCCTGTTCAGCTCATTGATCTGTATGGCCATACTGTCCATACGATGGCACATCTTCCTTATTAAAAGTCTTAGGTCATCGTCAGTACCTGAGACGGGAGGAGAGGACTTGGGGACAGCTGTGGTTGCTGCGCACAATGGTTGAGAGGGAAATGTTTCCGATACCTTATCCACAGCATTCGCCAATTGGTCAACTGAGCTACCATCATCAACGGCGGCCAAAATATGTTGCATGGCTGACGGCAGCTTTCCCGACCACAAAAGCTTCGAGATGGCGTCACCGAGCTTCTGCGGGCCCGAAAGGCCTCTCATATAACGTAATAACTGGGATGGGGACCGGTCGCATAGGTCGACTGAGTTGAACGATTCATGTAGCAGTTAAGCTCCTGACCTCCCAGTCTGTTACATGATGGCATCTTTTAGAATGACATGGGGGAATCGGACGGGACTGATTCCAACAGGTCTTCCACTTCTGCGGCGACATCAAAGAGAAGAGAATGCACCACGTATGATAATTTTATTTTCCCTGATGTTATTCGCTTGGTGGTAACGACGGCCCCAATCTGGTGGAACCAAAATGGAGGGTGTCAGGCGCTGTATTCTAGCAACTTTAAAGCAAAACTGTGTCCGGCTTTAATGTCAATGTTCATGGTGTTGTCAAGCCTTGAGAATAAAAAAAATGGATCAAGAACTGTTCGGAAAAAATAGGCGGGCTCACCAAATTTTGTAGCGAACTGATCAACCAAGGGATAAAAACGGCTAAAATTATAGTAGTATCACAGAAAAGTCGTAACGATGACGGATAGGTTCAAAGGTGGACGTACGAATTAAGCGGAAGACGCATCGGTAGAAGTAGGAACGACTCACTGATAAGTCACGGTCCGTTGGATTGAATAGACCACCACAAGAAAAAGAGACAGCGCCAGAGATGAGATTCGTTGGACGACCGACAGATACGTCCACAAACGACGTGATATGATAAAAGTTGACCGTCAATATGTCAGCTAATAGGCGGAGCTAAAATGTTCCACCGTCCAACCACTTTACCGGCCCAAAATTCATACGAATGCAGAGGACAGAGACGATGCGCGATATCCACCGTTCATTTGTGCTGATTCAACGATCGATACACGGATTCGAGACAGAGACCCAAGGATCCCTGATGTAGTCGGTTTTTATTGTTCAGTCTCAAGTGGGCGTCTGCTGATCTGAAAGGCATTCGTTGGAAACAGGCTGTAGCACCGCTCTTGGAAATTGCAATATGCTGTCGGAAAGTACACTTAATTATCCTGAGAGAGGCAAATCCTTTTTTCGCCGCGATCTCATGATGATGCACGAAAGGTGAGTTAGACGACGGCTAGATGCCCAGATCTTTCTTCAGATCAATTTTCATGATATCTGTTGTGCTGAGTGCACTATGAATAATGGAGGAATTGCCAGAATCTCCACCCAATAACATATGTGCGCGCTTACTGTCATTGAGTGGGAGACTCCAATCGTCCGACCAACGCTTAATCGCGTCAAGATCAATCTGTAATGTACTGGGATCATTGGCATTCCAGATTTTTAGGTCATCGGCATATGGGTGAGCTGTGATGATTCCACGAATACAGAAATGAAGTAGTTAAATTAGCTCAATCCTAGAGCTAGCTTCGACGCAACAGTAATAACCGAACTAGGTAAAGCAAGTAATCTATCCGTCGAGCGCAATTGTACAATTTATAGTCAGCAATGTAATAAAACAAAAGTGATGAGAAATAGGTTCACTGACAATCACCACATCCTCCGCAGTTCAAATGAATGTCCGGGCAGTAGTTGTGACGTTGCTTCTTGTTCACACGTTTAGGAATTCTTGCCTATGTCGAGTCGATTGTAGATACTCTTTCAGTAACTGACTGCAAATCTGAAACAGACTCATAAACGAAACTTTCAGTCTCAGAAGATTTGACAAGCAATGTAAGAGAGACATTCAGAATCTTCATAAATTTAAGACCGATAATGGACGAACTAGAATTAATAAAAAAAATGAACCTGAACAAGTTGCGGACTGCACATCTGTGAGTGAAAGTTCACATTCGCCAAGAATAGGTAAAGCATGTCAGTAACACCCTTAACAGACATGTTGGAAGCTTTCAGGATAACAGTAGGTTCCAGCCGCTTCACGCAAGCGGCAGAAATAAAAGATTCAACATTACCGGTTTCAACGATGAAGGAATGTTGAAGACCACCGTTAACAGTAAACGACTGTGTTAAATAGTGCGTAGAATCAACAGAATTGGTAGAAATCGCAGTAAGAACAATGGATTGAAAGTCAGAATTCAAGTTATCACCGTCACAAACGGAATATGTAAAAGAAGACTTTGAACTATGGCAAACAGACTAAGTGTGCTTGCAACCACATGAATTACACTCGTTCCACTGACTGGTAGCATTTGGATCAGGTGTAGGATGATTATCATTAATTGTATTTCCAGTATTTACCTCTTCAGACAGCCGCCTATGCTGACCTTCTGATCGTCCCACGTTGTTGTTGTATAAAACCATCGGTTCATCTTTCAAAACAGCCTTGACATCCTGAT